>OOFE01041358.1:0-22179 GCA_900323365.1 Monocentris japonica | reverse complement strand
CTGACACCTGTCCACCGCCGAATGGTTTTAATGTTATGGCTGATTGGTGAAATATACATTATGGGGGGCCAAACAGGAAATATTTATTGAACTTTGATATATTATATACACATCGGACTTTGAGTTTCGATCAGGCATTGATCTAGCCATCTTTTCAACACCAACGTGACAGATGTGTATTTGTTTATACTCTAGTGGAGTGGAATGGCTGAGAATGGAAGGGAGCCTGTACAATCGCTGTTAAATGGCAATAGTTTTCTAGAAACTATAGCGATCACTTGCTCCAGGACACCAAATGTTGGGTCAGCAGGGTCCCAAATGATAGACATAAAAATACGGCCTTGTCTAATTTCAGGATAGGCGTGAGAATCTTCCTGTTCTCACACAGCATTGCCATAAAACAATCATACAGGGAGAAATCCATAGTCGAGAGGGAACCAATTTCTCCACTGACAGTAGCCTCAATAGACCATAATGCAATACAGCCACAGGATGTTGTGTTATGAGTAGGTGGTGCAACTTTCACTTTTTATCAACTGGAAAAACTCTTGCTCTGCTAATGCTATTGCTATTGCTATTGCTCTCTCCACATGTAAAAAAAAAATATATGCAAGTTCAGGCATATTCTCTGTGGGTTGTTAAAAGTGGGAAATGTAGGAAATCACTAACTGAAGTAGAAGTAAACAAGGCAGGTTGAGGGAAAGTTGGTACACCAAAAAAGTAAATTACAACACTTCATCACAAAATAACTGCTGGAATGCATCGAACATCACAGAATAATGATATACAACAATGTAAGGGTGAGGGTGCATTTTTCCTTTACAGCGCTGCACTTCTGCTGGTATTTTAGCACAAAAATAGGCTCAAAAAGTTGCTTACAAGCCATTTAACAAATGTTCTGAATGCAAACAAAAACATTTTTCTTATACCATTGCTGCCTTATGCTGCATGGTAATCATAAAATCCATTATTGTATTATGGGTATTTATGAGTGCTGCAAATCTAGAGCGTCCCTCGCCATGTCTGATGGCACACTTTGGTTTGGGACATCTGCCAAGGACATAGAGAACTGAATTCCTCGGCCCCCAGTTGAAGTTTTTAAATATGAACAACTTTATAGCTCATTTGTGTGAGAATTTAAATAAATACCATGAGATAAAAATAAATAATAACTTATATTAATTTTAGTTATTGGATATTTAACAGCAGACAAAGCAACCTGTAGGACAGCAGCCCAGTGTATTCGTTGTCATTTGTTGTCTCTCCACACAATCTACCTGCCAGCTGAGAGGTGTTAGCATTGAGGTATGCTGAAAGTCATGTTTAATTGGTGTCCTTGGTTTTGCCAAAAAAGCAATCTAGTGCACAGCTGCAGTTGATTACGTGTGCCTTTACTGATAGCCTGGAGCCGGCAGTTAACATGTGCAGAGCCCAGTGTGCAGCCAATTTTGTAAGGCAAAATACAACCCCTACACAAGAGAAATGGAAAAACTTACCATAGCAACGAGACAGACAATATTTTCACCACTGAAGGTTTTTCATAAGCCATGTTCACATTTTAGCGCGAGGAAGATTTTGCGCACTCCTCAGACATTGCGGTGTATTAGGAAGAAAAACTGCAACAATTCAGAAATGATTTTATAGAAACGTATTTTATGAGTGATGTCTGTTACAGATGGGAAAAAAGCACTTTGGGTTGTGTTTTTGTTTTGTACAGTCTGGGATCGTCTTTGGTTTACCACTGATTTGTGCTTTCATTTTTCTCATGTATATTTTTCTCTTTTGCCTCATTTGGGAATCTTCCTCATGTTTTTACAGGGTTCTTCAGTACTCATTATTACTCATCACTATGTTAACACTGACATTTCATAACTGGATAATGTTCATTACCACATTTTTTTGTTGTTTATTAACACAGGCTCTCTGCATCGCTCTTCGTGGCACTGAACTGAATCAAATAATCATATTGTATCAGATTGAATAGAAAATGAATGCAATCATGCAGTGCAAAAATGGGTCTGCAAGCCTTCTGTACCTGGTTGATACCCCAGCCATATCACAGACTGTACCCCAGTGAGGCTTTCTATTTAAGTGATGGCAGAGGGCTTGGTTTCAGGCAGCACTGATGGCCTGTCATTACATTTCTAGATCGCCATTCTCTCATTGGCAAAGTTGTTGTCTACCTGCCGCAGTGTTTCTGTGAATGAGTGAGACAAGCCTCCCTCTCCGCCCACCTCCGCCACCATCCTCCTCCTGCATGTCGGCTTGCTCCTGTCACCCCGGGGCAACCTGACAGAAATAATAACTGACGTCCCATTCAACGTGATGTCTGACCAGAAAACGGAAAAACACTGAGACAGCAGCTGCAAGATTAAAATGAATGAATGTATGTTGTTATAGATTTGTTTGTGTGTTAACAAAAAGTGCATGTTAAATGTTTCAATTTCACGAGGGAAAGAAAATAATGGAATAGTGAAGTAGCTGCAGAAGAGGCAAATCTGTTTTTCTGAATTTGTAATTCATGAAATATTTATTCATTCATTTTCCACGCCGACTTATTCTATCTCTTTAGGGTCAAAAGGGGCTGGAGCCTATCCCAGCATGCATTGGACGGAAGGCAAGGGAAAAACCCTGGACAGGTCAGCTGTCCAAACACAAATAGACACTCATCTGTGGGAGGAAACCAAGCAAATGTACAGGGTTGAGATTCAAACCCAGGACCTTCTTGCTGTAAGGCAACAGTGCTAACCACTGAGCCATCGTGCCGACCAATTTTATTTTCTGAAAGTCCATTAAGAGAGATAGCCGGAGAAAGATAGACCACTGCAGAACAAGCTCCAAGTGAACACTGAAGTCAGCTCTTAAACTTTGTTTAAGATAAAATCTTATCTATAATAAAAAAAATCTCCAAGATGACCAACCCTCACGTGTCAGCTCACCCCCACTCACTTAAAAGTCCCGTAGTTTTATTCTGAAAGCTTTGAGCTTCAGAACCATTCTCAGCGGTCCTCAGCGTTTGTAGTTCAAAACTTTGAAAGTAAAGGCAGCTTTCCAGCTGAAATATCCAGCCGTGGTGAGTGACAGCCCAGGGAGGTTCTCAATCATTTATCAGCAGGGACCATATTACCATGAGGAGGTTCCTCCCATACAACCAGAATGTCAAAACAGAGACCCGTTGGTTAGATGACAGTTAATCACTCTAGACCCCAGCGGCTGTCAGTGATCTTACCGAATCCCCTGTCTTCATCTGTTTTTCAACGATGTACAGTTAGTTTTGCCACAGCAAGCTTTGGAAGGCCTCGACTAGACAGCAGATTAATTAAAAAGAGACCACTGGTGTCAGCCGAGCCCTAACAAGTACTATATGCTCCAATTACCAACATTAATTTAATTCAAACAAAAGCTCAATGTGTCACTGGCAGATGGGGCGGCCATGTGTCTGATGGCTAGCAATGTCTCCAGTCAGCTAATGAACATGGATTAATTAAAACTCTCTGGCTGCCCAACCGTAACATCACACTGGCTCTCACCTGCAGATATCCCTTCTCTTTTGTATTGCTGATAATAAGTTCCACCGTGGAGAGGTAGAGATAAAGGTGGAAAGCACGGCATTATTTGAAATCCTCTTAAAAGTGGCAATCCAAGCAAAATCGCTTTAGTAGGAATTCTGATGTTTTTCCAAAGTGTTCAGAGCGAAAGTCTGGCACAGGTTTTGGCCACCATATTGCAGCAGATGAGCAGTGGTGAGTTCAATGAGGCATCTTAACAGACTCCTACCAAATCCCTCTGAGCTTTCCGGAGCACCCTTTTGCTTCCCCAGAGGCCACGAATGTCAGTCCAACAGGGCAAACTGGCCCTAATCCTTACCCTTACTGCAGTTCGAGTACAGTTTGAAAAAACATCCTGTTTGGTTTTGGTTGTAGGTTGTAGGAAAACAAATCTATCTCGCATCACTTCCCCACTAAATGTAAATTTCCTCTCCTCTACTCACTCTAACTGCTCTCAAAAGAGAAAAAGCCCTCTCACAGCACTCATTTTATGTTTTTTCCAAGCACTTCTGTCTGAGATGATCATTCAAGTATAACTGGAATATAGCCATGGCTCTGATTGTTGGTAATCTAGGACTTATTCTCCTTATTCTACTGTTGCACTCTTTGTACATTGCTCTAAAAGCATCAGCTAAATGCCAAAATGTAAAATGTAAATGCACAACCTAGCAATGCAGACTGATATGAGATTGGAAGTGCGCTACTGTAATGTACCCTGCCAAGCCGAAAGTGGGGAATAAACACGAATCTAGTTAATGTCTGACACCATGACAGCCTTAACATATCAGCGGCGATGAGTCATTATTTGTTCTGCCACCGCAGTGTTCATTATAGGGACGTTGCCACGGGTTTATAAGGCTTAGACCTGTCTAACCTTTTACAATGCACTACCGCGGGCAATTGTTAACGACGCCTCATGAATCCTGAAACAAGGCCAAATGAAAGACAAGAAATTACTCACTGCTTAAACACTCCTCACAGCATCCCCTCTCTCCCTTTATTTCCATCCCCCACAGACTGGACACTAAGTGGGGACACTGAAATATCATTTAGTCGGATCAAATGAGGGGTTTAATTACTAATAGGTTCGCTTAGAAGATGGCGGAGAGCCATTACAGCCCCAACTGCCTACCGGTTGTTCCACTCATGCTTCCCCCGAGTCTGCAGACAGACAGACAGACAAGATGCGAGGCTGGAGGACAGACGATCTTAACATTTCTTTTCCCCTGGGTGATTTTAACGATTGGACCCAAGAGAGATTCTGCGTCCGCTGCAATGTCACTGCCCCACTGTGAAAGACCGACCGGGGTCTCTGACACGATATCAAAGACTATCAAAGCCTCGGTGTAAAAGCCAGTCGGCGAGATGAAAAGCAACAGACGGTCAGTCAGTCTGCTTTCACTAGGAGGGTACAGAGAAAATGTCTGGCACATGAAAATCAACAGCTACAACATTGTTTGATGCAGAGCAGGCGAGAGGAAAAAGACTGGAATAACTCAAAAATGGATTCTTTTTCTATGAACATAGATTATATGCAGTATGTCATTCGGCCGCAGCGGTGATTCAAAGCATCGCCAAAGCTATTAAAAATTAAAGTGCTTGAAAAGTGTTTTTTTGTTCCACGCTCCAGTCTCTGAGAGAATCCCACATTGATTGGTTGATCTTACATCGGCTATTTCAGAAGTCTCCAGTGGTCTCTATTAAATGGTAATGTTTTCTCAACTCCCATCTCCCTCTAAATCCCATACATGCTGATGAAATGTCTTCTTTACAAGGCCATGCATGCCAACCATAAGCTAATTGGTAATAACTTTTCAGAGGGTGACTTGGCTGTTCCCTTGACCTTTGAGGGATGCTGTGAAGCAGCTTAGTAATAGCATTGCTTCCTCATATATACTGTAATGGGCATACGGGGAGATGCCTTTGGGAGTCTCTGAGAGACGATAAAATGACCTCACAATGGAGGGCATTTCAACAAGCGCTACATCTCAGGGGGAGGACTTACAGATAGATAGGACCTCAGTTGCATCATGTGTGAATGCATTCTCACTTGGTGTCCTCTGGGGAATCCACAGCCACTAGAAGATCGATTGTGCTTCCACGTCTTGGGAACACATTTCTCAGAGCAAAGTTCACATTGCCCGTGGTATTTTACCAGACTGGACGTGCCCTATATTTTGTGCTATCAGGGAGGACCGATGGGATGAAGATGACGGAGCAGATGCAATGAAACCGTCAGATGTTCAGTGCAAGTTTCTGTTTCGAATTCTTCGACCTTCCACAAGTCTCGGGTCCCACCTCCTGTATTAAGTGGCCCTTTGCTGGAGGGAAAACAACAGTGCTCAAGTAGGTTGACTTGGCACTTTTTTTTTTGGGGTGACACATGAGTAGGTTTGTTTTTAGGTGACAGCCAATTTGCAGTATCACTAAATAGCATTCTGTCAGCGTGGAAAAGGGCAGCTATGAGATTAGCCCCCTCCCTGTGCCATTCCTGGCATCACGCTTCCCAGCCTGGCACCATGCGACTCTACCCAGGCAAACAGAAGCTTACTCAAATACAGTACATCTGCTAAATATTGCTTTCAGTATCACAGGTTTGTGGAGAGTTGCCCATGTTGTTCAGAGCACTACACCAAAACCTAAGGGATTAACTAATAATGCAGGCCTCTATGACACCTGTGTCAACAGCATTTTCTCTCAGTACCAAAGCTCCAGATCAAAACGATGTGTCTACACGCTACAGTATCAGTGTGCCTGCGGTCATGCTTCGCTACGACCGCAGGCACATAGATAAGAGGCCAGAGTTAGAGGAGAGGAATGGCACCAAGCCGCTAACTAGATGGCTTGTTTTGTCTCTATCGTTAGGAAATCTGAGTACTGAAGGGGAGCCTCTGGGGTCCGGAGTCAGCACTCAGTGCCGAAGACAAAACTGTCATTCTGCCACTGGCCCCTAAAGATGCTTTTGCAACACCCACGCCTACACTCCTACATCCAACCAGTGGCTAATAACCCCCCAGCCCATCCTCCTTCCCCTCAATTCCCAATGGGAGAAGAACTTCATCACCCTACTTGTTACTCCGTTACCAATTGTTTCCTTTAACCTTCAAAGTACCTCACAGCTTAGCTTTTAGCACGTGTACATAGTTTACAATCGATGATATTTTTGTTGTCTTTCTTCAAAGTAATGGGAATACTTCCAGCCACTGAATGTGAACTTCTTTCATCTAAGCTAGCTAGCTAGCGCAGTGTGTGGCGCGGCGTGTCCTTTAGTTATGCCGAAAATACATCCGGGATGGAAATTGGCTTATTAAACTGAAATGTGTTATGATGGGCTGATAACAATAGTAACAATTTATTTCTCTGATTGGTAACTGTAATATTACTGAAATTGAAATTGAAATCTGTTACACTACTCGTTGCATACTACTGCCTGCCCTCACATGAGGTCAAAAGGCTTGCCTCCCTGTCTGAATTCTTGAATCTGACAGAGAGAATACCCCCAGGCTCAGGCTCACTTAACCATCAAGATATATACGCCTACGAACCCTGTCACTTCAGTCATTGAAATGCATGACCATTTTTCATTGCCCACATCTATAAACTTTTTTCATCAGAGCAAATTGCTTTTTGATGGGGCCGGCAGTTCCATCATATGAGCACTTCCCATGTGAAGTCTTAAAGGAAAGGAAGCAAGTAATGTTCATGAATTACTCCATATGTCTTGTAGAACTATTGGTGGCGAGGGTTTCTCTTATCTATACCAGTGCAACAGCCTGACAGCTTGTCAAGGACCATAAATTGCGCGATGACAAAACGGACATGAAGTCAACGTGAATAACAGGTATGGTTAGTAGAGTTGCAATCACTATCTGACACCGTGTCATTTAGTTTTTCTGCAGAGCTGTGGGGGCCGGGGGGTAGGGGGTGTTGCTTCCTCATTTGTCACATTCAAACTGAAGAGTTGACTCTGCAGCTGTCAGCGCAGTCTTATGCTTCAGAATCAGAAACTTATCTTTGTGAGTGGCTTTCTCCTCCAGAGGATGTCCTGCTTTATCTAAAATCATTCATCCAAGAGACAAGATAAACTAGAGGAAGACAGAGAGAGTGGTTATGGTTACGCTTTCATTGAACCATCCATGATACAGCATTGCTGCCATCTTGTGGTTTTGGAACATAATCTTCTTTCCAGTTTAACATTATGCAACTCGAGTTAGATGAGAGAAAACAGCATCCATCCATCGTCTCTGGTTTTGAAGCATGGCCAAAATCCTATTTTTAAGATAGTGTGATCAAGTGTGGTAAAGGAATAACACTCCTCACATCCTCTAGTGATCTCTACATCTGGCATGTAAGCAGAGACCGACTGATTCTTCAGTCTCATCTTCTGTCTTCTGTCATTTACAAGCCTATGAAATCAAAATGTCTCACTTTGCGTCAACCTGGAGAAAATAAAAAGGTTGCAAGAAAAGGTAGACAGAACAAAACAAAAAAACAAAGATTTCTCACTATTTCCAGCAGGGGACAGTGATGCCCCATCACAAAATGTGTGGCTGACCAAGAAGCCAAGAAGATGAGGGAGATGGAAAACTGTATAAAAGTCACATTTCTGCCACGACATTAGTGAACTCTCCTAGGGATCATCCTGCTTTTATTACTATTGTCAGGAAAGATAAATCCAAGCCTGTGGAATGTGAAACACTGAATCATGCACTATCATACTTATCGTGGAGGCAAAATCCAGGACAGAAAGGTTTTATTCCTCTCATGGACTTTCCTATTTAACAAGCCTCTTTGTTTTCCATAATCTCCAGCCAGTCACTTTGCCAACAAACCAGGTATCCCCATTAGCCTTCTTCTTTTTTCACCCAGTGCTTTGGATATAATGTGGTTGAATCCAACAGTTTCAAAGGTTTTACAGTAATCCATTTTTCATTTAGTCTCCATCTTTGGTGCTCAGCTCCTCGTTGCTGTGGTGTTTCTCACTGCACTTCCCAGAGATCACCTGTCAATCAAACAGTGTGTCCAGTACTGTGACTTCTTTCTCCTTGGATTTTCTGTTGATGGAGTTTGAGTTTCTGTAGGTGGCGCTGTTTTCTTTGTCTGTTCAGCCACGGTGGCTATCGCTGCTCATGCGAACTACCCAGTTCTTCTTCTGTTTATCCCAAACAAACCTGGAACGTAAAACAAAAAAAACCTGCCCAACACCGGGCACTGTTGCCAAATTGGCAACTTTGTTGCTAGATGTAACGACTTTTACACCCCCCTGGCTACTTTATTTCTCAAAAGCGACACATCTAGCTACTTCTTCAGACCAATGTTGATGTGTTGATTCCCAAAGCATTTGGTGACAAATTGCCATGGCTGTCAATTTGTACTACTTGCTTGTCTAAAGAGGTCTGATGAGCACAGCACAGCGTAGCCCCTCCCCCCCCTAATAACAGGGTATATTCATACGCAAAATAAAGTATGACGTGTGTAGAACAGCAAATGTAAAAGCTTTCATGAACTGGGTATACTGTAGGTTGAATCACTTTTATGTATCAATCAGCAAGATAGTTGCAAAACAGACATTCATTTAAATGGCAATGTCAGATTATTAGTTTCACTACTTTATGGTGTTTTGTATGTAACCCTAGATTGTCCCTGTCTGTTTTGCGGGCTGGCAGGCGCACTAGGCAGTGTTTTCAGTTCCGGCTGGCAGCAGCGCTTTGTGCAAGATGACAGCTGACATGCAATGGCATGACAGGCCTGGTCCAGGGTCAGCGGCAGGCCAGTCTTCTGGGTCTGTGAGAGACGCTGGCCTCTCAGGCCTGTCTTTGTCAGGGACGGCTTCTCACATGTGAAGCACTTGGCATTTCACAGACTTAAATTTGTTTGTGTTCTCTATTACGTGGCCATTCAATCTGACAGATCTCATAGGGAAGGCTTTTTTTTAATCAGGCGAGTTAGTAAGGGACAACATTAAAGGGTGTTGTGCCTCTTTAATGACGGGTTGCAGAATGTGTTGTGGCAACGTGTATTATGTTTCATTTGGGCACCCATGTGGATATATTTGGGAGAATGATTGCAGACAATCATCGTAATTCTCTCTGAAGATGGTCCAGTTTCCAAATACAATGAGCCATTCAGCACTGCCCCTGTGCTATTTCAACCACTTCAGCATGGTCATGACTGAGGAATCACAATGGGTAATTTTGACCAGAGTGCTGTAATTGGTGTTTTATGATCTCATAAGAGGACCATTGTAGGCCAGAAACAAGAGAGATCAGGCTGCAGGTCAGAGCCCAGCCCCTCGTGAGTTGGATGATTGAATTACTTTTTCTTATTACTTCAAATGCATGGTCTCAGTCTCATGGGTCTTTTCTTTTCCTCACCTAAAATTGAATATAATCCTCTATCATATGGTTCTCAACCGCTTTTCAAGGCGATACCTACCGACAACCACTTGTTGCAGGTACAAATGCACAGAATTCTGCGTGACACCAAATGATGTCTCCATTCTTCAGATTCCCCCCAAGATCACGTTGCAACCTCCTGCAGGGTCCCGACAGGAGCATCGTGACCTGAATGGAATAACTCGGCGTTGGCTCTGAAACATAGGAGCAACGTCACATTTATTAGTAGCTTAAAATTGATTTCAGGAGGATCAGGTTTAGTTTGAAAAATGCCCAAAAGATCAGTTAAGTCACTGGTTCCACAAAGAAGATTGAGAGAGAGAGATTCACTTTAAAGGATGCCATATGTTTCTTCCTCCTTTTTCTGCCGTCGGTTCCACAGGAGTCGCCGAGGCCAGATCCAACTGCCCACTCCAATCACAGAGCAGAACAAGGCTGATTACAGGGCAATCATTTAGATGGTGGAGATGACATCAGCAGCCAGAAATTGGGCTAACTTTATTTGGCTTGCAGGGAGGGCAGTGGCAGAGAAGGCACTGGCCTGAAGCGCAATGATAGACCGTGGTACCATCTTAGAAAACTTTGATTTGATAGCAGATGTCAAACTGCACAGGGCAAGAGGGCTGAAGTGTATTGAATGAAGGGAGGGAATTAAACACCATCTGTTTAGAGGAAGTATTATAGAGTACCTGAGTCAGTGGATCCCTTTTCACAGACATAAAACACCATATTTTCCATTGTGAAAAATTCCTGTTGTACTTGATTGAAGATTTGGTTGATTATATAGACTTCCTTCCCTTGGCATGAACTCTTCACCTCAGTTTGGCTTATGACTCGTTAGACTGAAATACACCATTCTCTCCTCCTTCACCTCCCCTTCGCCACTCCCTCTCCTGCTCCTCTTTGTCCTGTCTCTGCTCCACATCCATCTCCATCCCACTCCAGCCCCTGGACCGCCGCAAACGCTGTCCTACTCTCTTTTTTCCTTGCCAGCACAGCCCAAAACCGCAAGCCTCTACTAGGGCTGCAGACAAAGACACAAACACAAATTGGCAACCCCTGGGTCAAGCCAGCATGATAGTCAGTCTTAGTGGCTTGAAGGAAGAATTCAAGAAAACGGACAAATACAGTTTTATTGCTACCTACCTAAAACAGTTAATTACATATGGTCACTGATGTGGAATCTTTTCTGTAGGCTGTCTGTGAACAAACTCTGTGGTTCTTTGCAAGCTGCCTATTTGACCTTCTCTGTGTATTTCCCTCACACTGGTACCACTACATTGACACATGCTGGAAAGCCAGCGCTAAGGATATTCACAGGGAAAAGAAGACAAGGCCCTTCCAGTTCAAGGCAACAAAAAGCTCCTTGATCATATTCACTAAATCCCCCCTCAAAGATTTTGTGTCAGAGGCTGGTGAAGAGCACCACTCTTCTCAACACCATGCATGGCCCTCTTATGCTCTCCCATCAGTGCCTTGCTTCCGCATTGCATGAACTGGTGCCAATCTAAAAATACTGTGTGTGTGTTTGTAGTTCCACTATGTGGGGTGTTAAAACAGAGCTGCACATAGGATCCATGTGTGCTTTCTTAAGGCACATGACAACTCTGCAGTGTGTCTAAATAGACTCAGGAGCACATCAGCACAAAATGTTCACTCGCACAAACAGTTGTCAAGTTGCATTAGGCAAAAATCAGGTATGGACAAAGGCAGGAAATCTGAAAGTGACACACTGAAACTTAAGAGCGAAATAGAAAATTGTCTCTTCATCCAGAGACTTTTTTTGCCATCTCTGCCCCGACCGGCCACTAAAGAAGAATAAATTTAGGTCCGAGGAGTGTGCAGTTTACTTATGACCCATTATGTGATTTCTGGGTAATGAAGTCCTTCAAACTTTCCAAAATTCAAACAGTTATCTCTCACATTTACAAGCACAGATGAGGTACCAATAAGGCAGCAAATAATAAATAAATAGCAAATTTGTGTTTGGTAAATATGAGTAAAAAATGTATATAAATACTTATAAATTCATATATATTCATTATAAATTCACTTGGTTACCACAATGCATTTCAAACTCAGTTAATCCCAGGCTACTCAGTGAGCCAATGTGTAGCTTCAGCCAGTGTTGCCTATAAGCCAAGGGAGAGGAGAGGTGCTGTGTCACTGTGCTAATACCTACTTGTGCTCATTTCCCAAGGAGACTAATCTTACCCAGGGGAAAAGGGTCCTGATCCACTTAGCAGGCTGAGGAACCTTGATTTGTCTTGTCTCAGCTTGTCATCACTTTCCCCCCTGTAGCTGCCAATCAGACTCAGAAAGTAATTTCTCTCTCTCTTTGATCTCAATTAGAAAGAACCTTAATTTACCCTGTCACATAGCGAGTCTTTAGATTAGGTGATTTGTTTCTGATGTTAGAAAGCGTAAGAGGATGAAAGCTTTGCAAATGCAAAACATGCTTTGTCTTATGTGACAGAGCTATGATGGTGTTAATCGCTGTTTTCAATTGCGACCCATGTGTGAAAAATGAGTAAGATCTAGTATGGCAGATGCCCTCTGCTGTCTATACTATTAATACATTGAATGTGCGTACATGCATGTGTGATTTTGTGTGTGTGTGTGTGTGTGTATGTGTCTGCATGATGCTTGGTACCTCACTCCCAGCACTACAGGAATGAACAGAGGTTCTCATATGTCAAACACATACAGTAGTGTGTTGTGTGTTATACATGCAATAGACCAGGAGTTCTCAACATTTTCATGTCATGAACCCCCAATTAGAGTCACATTATGCCCCATTTTATTGAAGATTGTATCCCAGGGACCGATATGGGAAGATTTATATTATTGTTGATTTATTATTAGTATAGAATAACACTGTACTTGGGGAAGTAATAGGGGTGAGAGTGAAACCTATAGTTAGAGTCATCTTTCTATACATTCATTGGGATCATTTGTAATGAATTCAATTATGTGAAATGCAAATACTTCTCATTTTATAGGGGAGCCCTTTGAACCTCCTCAAGGACCCCTGGAGGTCCCTAGACCCCAGTTTGATGATGACTGAGAACAACATCATCATGAATCACATGTGGAATGCTCACACAGCTGAGCATTCCACTATTTTCAGTGGCGCCTCTTGTGTCACACAGTGACACAGTAGTGAAAGCAGATACAGATTAAAGTTGGCAACGAATATGTGAGGGATCAAGATGTCCCTGCTGACCAAGGATGACGTTACGCTGATGGCTGCTCTATGAATGGGAGTTGCACTGTTTAGAGGAGGGATAAACTGGCAGAACCGACCTCATCACTACAGGTCCCAGGTAATCCTTGACCCATTTCATCCACTCCTCAACCACTCATACACCAAGGCATGTTTGCATCTGGTTTGTCAGAGTCGAACAGCAGATCACTCATTGATCATTTTTCTCCCCTATTACCAGAACATTTATTATGTTCTGAAAAGCTAGACACTCCTACTTTGAGATCCAGAATGATTACTAGTCACAATCACAATTCAATAACACAGAAAATATTATGGGGCACAAAGTGTAAATTTAGGTGCTTCAACACAGATTTTCGTTGTATATTGTATAGCACTTTTTGACACAAAGTTACAAAGTGGTTTGCATAGAATAAAACCAAGGAAGAACGACAGCAATGTGTGGTCATGATGAACTACACACAAATAAGAAAAACTCATAATGTTAGCAGTTAAAAGAAAGAGAGTGAGTTTTTAGTTGTGTCTTGAAAGAAGATAGAGAGCTGGCTACTCACATTTCATCAGGTAAATTGTTCCAGAGCTCAGGGGCCGTGACTGCAAATGCTTGAGTTCCTTTTGACTTTCATCTAGTCACGCTCTTGTACATAGGGAGTTAAAAGCTCCATTATATAAGCTGGGGCTGAGCTATTTAATGTTTTAACGGGAATCAATAAAATCTTAAAATCGATTTTAAAATTAATTGGAAGCAAATGTTAAATTTGATAGAATGGGGATTAAATAATCTCTCCTTTTAGTTCTGTTTAAAAGCCTGGGGGCTGCATTCTGGACTAGTTGCAGATGAGAGAGTTTTTTGATGGAGACAACAATATAGGGAGTTCCAGTACCCGATACATTAAATAAAAGCATGAATAACTTTTTCAAGTCCAAAGAGGATAAAAATTACCTCATTTTCGAGATATTTCTTATCGGAAAGTGACAAGACTGAACAACTCTTTGGACTTGTTTCTCAAAATTCAGAAAATAGTCACAAAGTTTCTGCCAGTCGGTTTGATATTGTTGGAGTAGCATTTGGTGGGCCAAAAATAACTGCCTCAGTGTTATCATCATTTAGCTGAAGAAAGTTCTGAAAGTTTTACAGCTGTGTATCATCAGCAAAATGGAAAGAAATATAGTTCCATAGTTGGAACAGATGGAAAACAAAATAGGACCCAGAATGGAACCTTGAGGTACTCTGCAGCTTAATTGTGCTGAGGAGGATACAGAATTATACTGCCTATTAAGATGTTATCAACTGTGTCAGCAGTGGTAAGGTCAAGCAGAACTACAATAGAACAGCAGTGAGAAGATCACGCTAAGTAAAGCTGTCTCAGTGCTATGTCTGTATGGATGGAAACCAGATTGGATTTTTTTCAAGTCATATCTGCTCATGTAGTCAGTTAAATGATTGTAAACAACCCTCCCTAATACCCAGAAATTGAAGTTTGAAATTACTAGGCCGACTAGGCTTTTTAAGAAGAGGCTGGACGAGCTCTGTTTGAAATTAAATAAGAGGTATACAGCTGCTTACCAATGAGCAGTGTATACTTAAAAGAATATTAGGACATGCAGTAGCAATGACCTCTTTTAAGAGGCGAGTCGGTATAATATCTAGAGAACATGATGAGGGTTTCATATGTGATACAATGTCAAAACGTGTTTCTGCTGATATTTCCTTGAAGGAACCGAGAAAGGTGCTTAACTGGTGAAAAACATTCAAATCCTGGTCACAAGGTGGTATCTGCTACCTTGTTTTTTCAATTTGATAAGTCAAAAATCTTCAGGAGGGTAATGGATATGAATAATCACTGGAGCATTTACAGCATCTATGGTCCTGAAAAGAACTCAGGGGTTATGGCGGCTACTGGTAATAAGATTGGAGAAGCAACTTTATCTGCGGTGTTAAAATTCATTGCTACTCTTCCAATGTCATTCAGCCTTTCTGCACTCTAGTTTAATACCACAGCTCATCTCAAAGGAAAACTATAAAAACTTTGGGTTATAAAAAGGAAAAACGTTATCTAATGTTGTCTAACAGATGGGACTGAAATTCTCCGAATGATTTTCTGTGAAAGAGTCAGCACCCAGTTTATTGAAAATATTGTGGATTTCCTTGCAGTGGAAAAGTGAATCAGACGGGTCAATTTGGTTCAATCATACTGGGAGAAGTCATGTTAATCTCAATACCAAGATGATCAGAAACAAATAGATCCTTAGTTTCTAGACTGTTTAAAGTACGCCCAGAAGTCATTACAAGATCAAGCCTCTGGCCAAGTTTATGAGTTGCTCCTGTTGCAGATGTTATAAAAAAATTAAAAAATGAAAGTCTCCAAGAATAAGAATTTTATCATACCTAGTCGGAGATAAAAGATCTGAAAATCCAGCGATGATTATGATGATTGATTATGATTATATTTTGGAGGTTGATACACCAGCACACATAAAATAGTCTGTTTACTGTAGTAAATAAGTAAATATTGAGGACTCAAAGGATGAAAATTCCTGAGATGACCGAGGATGACATTTGAAGTTTTTCCCACGGATAAAAATCATGCCGCCACAGCCTGTGAGTCTGGATTTGGTAAAATAAGAGCAGTTACATGGAGTATCTTCGTTTAGGGAGTAAAAGTCATTAGAGTTCAACCATGCTTCAGGAAATTAAGGCTGTTAGAAGAGATACAATCACAACAGATTAAAGATTATAGGGATTCAAGAGAAGTCTTCAACATTGAGGGGACCAAACTTGACATTAAGAGCCAAATCTTGATCTAAATGATTAGGATTACCAGTAAGCATTCTATTAGAGGTCCCTTGGAGCCAAAGGAACAACTGAGGCCATATGTGTTTCTAGGTTCGATGCTAGCAGACAAAGGTCTATGCAAGGAGTCCACACATCAAAGTGAAACACAACCAGGGAATTTTAAAAAGGGACTGAGTAAGAAATAGAGGAAAAGAAATAAAGGAAGAGGAGTCCAAACAGGGTAACTCCTCTAAAGAACTTTTACATTTCTGAGAAATAACAGGTTCCAATGAACTGTTTAGAGTTCAGCTTTTCAAATTAAAATAAACTATTGGGGAAGTCACCTCATGAGGGCATGGACTGTCTGAACTATTTATAGATAACTATTTTGTGATGACCACTTAGGAGAGCAAAATCCATATTGGCAGGAAGCATTCAAGATATATTGGGGTGAAGAGGTCAAAATTGTCACTGAAGTTTGAATTGGAAGCACTCAGCCTTTAAGCAAGGTGTGGAGGGAGAGAAGACAAGTAAAATGGCCACAGCCCCACCCAAGTGTTGGAACTGGGCCAGAAATCAAAACCTGCCCCCCTGTGGCACGCAATCCAGAAAATAATGTTTTGAAGTCTGCTCGGGTTGCTGGAATTCCATGTCATTCGAGCCACCGCAAACAATTAACGTTGGTCCCAAGTGGAGGTGGTTATGAACCCACGATAAAACTGGATTTCTAAACAATAAAAGCCAGATAACATCAAGTGGAGCTCTAAGAAGTAGGCCACTGGAAAGAATTGGCTAACCGTGTCCCTCAAGCAGACAACACGGGTATGGTGTCACTCAGAGATTCACCGCAGTGCTTGTAGCAATGGAGGCAAATCTACATTGAACAACAATATAGCATAAAATGGTGTAAAATCAGATAAGAATTCTGAATTTAAAGCAGATCAATCAAACAGTGTGTCCAGCACTGTGACGTCTTTTACCTTGGATTTTCTGTTGGTGAAGTTTGAGTTTCTGTAGGTGGCGCTCTCTTCTTTGTCTGCTCAGCTGCTCATGCTAACTACCTAGTTCTTCTTCTGTTTATTCCAAACAAACTGGAAATGTAACACGCATCACTTCCTGTCTCCAGAGGATTTTACCCAGGAAAGACATCCTTGATGCCAGGTGTTTAGAAAAGCAAATGTAAAAGCTTTCATAAACTGGCTAGAGGTTGGATCACTGTTGTGTTATATCAATCAGTGATGCAGAGAAGGACATTTATCCATTTAAAAATGTCACTCTCATAACTTCATCATACCCTCATTTTGGCCTGTCGTGGTACAAACAGCCCTGACACAAACAACTGGTGAAAGCCAAAACCATTTCATGAGCATGTCATGCCTCTCCATACTCTGACTCAACACTAGTTACTGTGACAGTGGCTGAATTCCCCTTTTCGTTTTTGCGTAAATACTAAAATCGAAGCTGACACTTTATATTCGGTCCGTATTAATCCAGGAAATCAGGACCAGGAATTTTCCACCATAATATATCCCATGCCCTGTGGTGTGGTGCCAAAGCAGTAAATAAAAGGGCTAAGACTGCAAGCATGTATTTTGTGGGCATTCTGCGTTGGCTTGTGCAAGCTGTGTGATTTCATGTTTGTCTGTAAAAAAAGAGCAGCCGAAAGTGTCTTTGAAAGGATGCTCAGGAGACTATTGTGGCATCCCTACTACCACCTCTCCATCTTTTTTCTTTTTTGCTCAAGGCCCTCTGAGGTAGAGGAAGCGTCCAACAGATATATCATCCCTATCGCAACACCTTTACAGCTCTTTGCTGAATGTACACCATCATGCTTTAGCCCCATTCTCGGTCAGCCATGCCTAATCAAGGAAAACACGAGGAAAGCCTCCCAGCTGAATTGCCTTGAAATGTGAAAAAAAAACACCTGGCAGGCTTATCCTCGTCACGCTATGTAACATGAGTGACACTGTGATGTGTGACTTTTCCTGTGCACTGTAGCAAAAAGTGTGTTCTCTGGTTCAGGGTCAAGGGAAACAGGGAAATGTATGAAATGAGGCCACCTAGACTGCCAGTTGGGTTTAAAACGTATTTCTTGATGTGGCCTAAGACTAAAAATAGAGTGAAACCAATGTTCTCTTGATTTGGCATAGAGTTCAATAGTAGTATGGTACAAAAGCTCGGCTCTGTGGTTTAAGAAATAGCTATGAAAGACAGCAGATAAGCCTCTTATTCTAATGTTATCAGAGTAAAAGGAGGAAGAACTTGATTTTTAGTGCTTTTTCAGAAAGTTCCTGAGTGGTCGTAGTAGTTTATGCCTCTTATACAATGGGTAGTTTTACCCAAGCAAACAGAAGAACAACAAGAAGAATAAGAACTTCTTAAAGTAAATTCTTAACATCAATTCTAAAGCTAAGAAATAACCAATGTAAAGCTGCTGGTATTTCAAAGGTCAACAGTGCTTTTCCCATAATGCACAGCTAGCTGTATTTCATCAAACTCAACAACTGGATGGTAACTAACCAGGACGCCAGATAGTTTTAGTTATTTCTGTATTTCTGAGACGCAAGTCCTGAGATGTTTGTGTTTCTCTCTTGATAAGGTAGGAACATGGCTGGTCAAAATAACAGTCTTCTCTTAAAGGTGCCAAATGTAGCATTTTACCATGAATAAATCATTAACGCCACATGCATTTTGAGAAATTAGTATAATTACTGTAAACAAATGAGACCATTAGCAAGAATATTGGCAGCCTCTAGCAGCCTCTACACTGCACTACATTCATACAGCTAGTCAGATTTGATGGGAAATCTGCTGTGTTGCTTTACAGCACGAAACAGGAAGAGGGTGCTGTTCTTCCAGCACAAATGGAGCTAAAGCTTTCAGTGTTTTTTGCAATGGTAGGTGGTGGAAGCAATGAAAGCCTGACGGAAAATCACTTATCACATGTTGATTCTCTTCAGTAAAGCGATGGAGAATGTGGTCTTAATTTTGAGAAGCACTAGCAATACCACTGGCCTGAGTTAGAGGCTACCAATCATCTCGACGACGGTCTCATTTGTTTACAGTAATGATACCAAGGTGTCTCAATTCATATGACAATGACATATTGACATTTAAAAATGCTACATGTAGCATCTTTAAAAACAGCAAACTCACACACGTTCCATGAATGAAGATCATAAATTCCATTTGCATTGATTGCACCTTATAATCCATCAGTCAGCAGCCAAGACAGAGGTTTGGATACATGACTTCGTGGTTAATGTAGACACTGTACGCAATACTCCCAGTAACCCCGACAGTATGTGATTAAAGTGACAATACCAAGTTACTTCCCTGGGCACTATTGCCCATGAGAGTTGCTAACAATGCTGCCCTGTATTAGGTTATCTTCTCTTATTGAGTTCACCCCACAATGGCTAGCAGAGACCAGCAGTGGGGAGCAAATAAATGGACACCGATGGTTCCAGGGAACTTCCTTCCCGGTCCTCCCTCCTCCCCATCACCCTGCAGATCAGGCTAGCTAGGCCAGCCATGATTCATTGTATCCCTTGGGGCCAGAGCACCCGACATAGAGGCTAATCTTAGGATGATCTACTTTGGGCTGAGATCACTGGTACTATATCAAAAGTGGGCTCTGATGCCTTACTGGAACACCCTTCTGGTGCTCGGGAGGCCACCTGCTTACTTTCGCTGTCTTCTTGGAAGCCTTCTCCAAATCAGCGATTGCCTCAAAAGCTACTACCTGGTTGTTCGACCCTCTCCCTGCTAGTTTTATTAAATAACTCCTTCCATTATTAGGACCCCCAGTGCTTAGTATCGTCAACACATTGCCAATTAATTAATTAAACCCCTGCTTAAAAATCTCGACCCCGATGTCCTTAATGATTGCAGGCCAATCTTGAATTTTCCTATTTTCTCCAAAGTCCTTGAAAGAATAGCGGCTGCTATAAAAATTGCATGGCACTAAATTATTTACTCTTGAATGCCAAGAAAATGGAGAAGTTAATTGTTTGGCCCAAAGGGACAGAGTTGTCTCTTCACAGACATTACCCTGAAGCATGACAACCTACAGTAATAAGTCCCACAGGTAAGAGTCTAGGGGGTTGTGTTCGATCCTGCCTGCTCATTCGACTTGCACATCAAAAATATAGGGGTTTTCCTTGTCTTCATAGAGGGGCCCTCAGGCTGGTGGTGCCAGCCATGTTAGGCAGATTATGTAGGCTTGCTGTGTCTGCCTCTCTGTTAAGTCCTTTCAGTCCTCTTCTACCTGTTACTCTGTTTTTATGGGCTTTGCTCTGATTGCATTCTGTAAACATCTTATTTGTCATAATTCATTGATAATTGATTATTGTTTGTGTCATCAATTTGACTGTCTATCAGCCTGGCCTAGTTAGGGCTTGTAAAGTGCTTTGAGGCTTGTTTTGTGATAAAGGGCTGTATAAATAAACCTGACTTGACTTGACTTGATAACACAAGGCGCATATTTCTGCAACGTGACTTTGAGAATTCAACATCTGCAAGAGACTCATAAATCATCAGGGAAGATAGACAAATACAAAGACAGAGACAAACGGGGGGAAGAGGAGGCCATGCATGGAAGAGGAGAATCATAGCCACCATAGGATGTAATGTCTGCGCTGCTCTCCTTATGGCAGCCATGTGAGTCTGTCCCTGTCTGCCTACATACAGGAAACAGTTCCAGCTTCGGCTCAAGCGCAGCTCATACTAGATCCGAGGAATGTTAACGAAAAGGAGGTGAATAGTAAATTAGAAAATGAATGCATTTTCAGGCCTTAAAGTGGGGTCAAGTGCATATTTCAGAGATCAAAAAAAACCTATGCTGTCATCCGTTTTTCAGTATCGCATGCTGCAAGTGCAGGATATGGCTGTGCCGTAGATGTCTACATCTGGACTACCTGCCTTCATGGCTGACAGCGAGATTATGAAAGATGCAAACAGATAATTCAAGGTGTTACACAGAGTTCATTTTTCAAAATCTCGACTATCTGAAATCTACCCTAATATTGCTGACCAATGTGACAGATGTCACACTTCCTCTTGTAGCCTGAGTTTTGTCCCAGACTACATAAATTCTGGAGAGATTATTTTACGATCTTGACAAAGGTCCTGGGAATTGTTATTAAGATTTGCCCCTCTATAGCAATATTTGGGGTCTCTGTTGCTTCTTCCCAATTTAATTCCTCACAGTCAGACATACTAGCCTTTACCTCTCTTTTGGCAAGACGCCGTATTTTACTTCTATGGAAATCTCCTAAGGCTCCTTCTATTTCTCTGTGGCTTAGGGATGTTATGTCTTTTAAGTTAGAAAGGTAAGACTGTCAGTGAAAGGCAGCTCCGCTACATTTTTTCATGAATAGAATTCTTTCATAGATTACTTTAACTCCTTACAAACCTTGCCCCTTGACTAATCCCCCCTTCCCCTTTGCTCCCTTTTCTGTTTTTATTTTTATTTATTTTAAATTTTATGTGCCTATTTAATTTTTCACTTTTTTTGTATGTTTATACATTTGAAATATGGATACACACTAGAATTACTAGTAGTATTGTTATTTTCTATATAGAGACAATGTCTCTGTACGGTAGTGTTCTTGTTGTTGGTTGTGGGGTGGTTAGGGTCATGCACAACGGAAGTGCTCTGGGTCACTAGGGGCAGTGGCACATGGAATTAGTTTGGTTTCAACTGGCCGAACACAAACGGTAGAAAAACTCTCTGGAAGCGGGTACAGGCAGGGACCTCAAGCTGTGTATCTACTAGCTATAAAGATATGTTTTAAGGCAGGTCTAAGTAAATTTTGTAATCTATTGTGTATTGTAAAAAGTGTTCAGGCATTTTGAATTAAATTGAAACCAAATTAACGTATGGGCCTTTCCACGAATGGAGTTGAAATTGGGTCTGAAGCTTTTTAAAAAACAAACTTTGTTTTTAGGTTAGGTTTAGGTTTGTTTTTGTTTTTAAGTCATAATGAAAGATGATGTTTAACCTTCAAATGTTATTTGCCCACCTCAGGTCATCAAACAAAGTATTTTATAAGCTGTTTTTTCCTGACATGCGCACCATTTTTGCAACCTTTTTACCAATATTTAAGTAGGTTTCTGAATAACATTTAAAATTTTATTGCAACATATTTTTCTGTTTTCTAGATATAATTAATATTTATGATGAATGTAATCCTTTTAAATTTCTCAATATAAGGTGCAACCAACAAATTT
>OOFE01041353.1:0-12075 GCA_900323365.1 Monocentris japonica | reverse complement strand
CCTTCATTTGTCTGCTTTCAATTTTATTTGGAGCATCCCTTTTCTCCTCAATCACTTCAACAGCCTTCTCTGTCTCTCTTTCTTGTGCCTTCTGTCTGCACATCTCTTCTTCCTCAGCTTCCCTTTGCAGATTCAGTGTCTCCATTACCAACAGAATCTGTTTCTCTGTGCTCAGTTTTCTCTCCTCTTCTCTCAGTATGTCAGGCTGATCATGTTTGTCTCCATCAGTAAACAATGCCTCCAACCCAGCCTTGGTGACAGCCAAGTAGCCGTGTGTCTGTGGTTGTCTTTCAGGCTGGATGTCACAGGTTACTTTTTCTGTGTTTCTGTGTTTCATCTCCTGTGTGGATTCAGCAACAATTACTGGAAGACTTCTGGTCTCTGGTTGTGCATATCTGCTCATGGGTTTTCCAACATGAACTGTCTGACCAGAGAATATGTCATAAGAGAAGAGGTTATTTCTGTTAGACTTCTGCAGATTTTTCATGCCTCCTTTGGCCAACAGATCCTTCAAGATTTCAGATTGTTTGTTATCCTCCATCTTGTACAGTGCCAGTCTGGGTGGCCTGGTCTCAAAATCTGTCCTTGTCAGTCTGTGATGTGACTGCTGTCTGGATTACAAACAGTGAGACAACTTACATTAAACCAAAGAAACAAGAAATCACTCTGTCACGCAGCATTTCACCCTCTTTCCTCACCTGACTTGAGGTTGTTGCTTTGGTGTGGAAGACAACTCGTCTTAGGCAGGGGTAGTGAGCCCTGGTACTGGTCTTACTTCACTGACACCACGGTATCACAGTTGGTTTTTAATATATCACAGATGGTTTTCAATATATCACAGATGGTTTTCAATAAATCACAGTTAGTTCTCAAAGTGTCGCTGTTGGTTCTCAAAGTGTCGCTGTTGGTTTGCAATGCGTAATGATATGAGATAGAGTTCTGGTTTCATACCTCCTCATATGGAACCTTAAGATGTCACAGTAGTCCATTATTACATGGGCATAATAATGGCAAGCTTGCTTATTGTCATAGCAACCAGACCAGCTTTCTGATTGGTTGCTGGCTTTGTCCAGTTTTATGTCCCAGTTTTCCCACTGTTATAGTTATTATAGTTGTTTTTAGAATATAGTTCAGTTATCTAAGTTATCTGTCAGTTATCTATTGAAACACACACACACACGCACACGCACACAGACACACATCAATGGATTAAGCATTGCAGTGTGTTCCTAGTAAATAAATTAACTCAGCTGACAATTTGGAATTGATTCCATTTTAGTTCATATTGACAAAGCGGTCGTGTCTTTAATGGGTTGTCAGGAGTAACTGTTTTACGTGACATCATTCTTATCACTACTATTACATCTAAACATGAAATGCAGACAAGCAAAAGCTGAAGTGCAGACTTTAGAAATCATAGTAACTAAAGTAGTCATAACTAGTTACTTTCCACCTCTCGTTAAACTAAAGGATTTTGTTCATATAAAGTTTAGTTTTCTATCAACATTAATGTTAATTAATGTTTTGTCACTCTTAGCCTCATCCTCATTTACTGGTTTCCCACCCATTCTATCCATGCACAATAACTCAACCTCAACTGATTAATGACAGAAGGTTAAATGAGGATTCACATGCTCAGTGCATGTTCATAAGATTCATGTTGATATACATGGTGGCCTGAGTTATTGTATTTGTAGAATAAAACGGTGTGCTGGCCAGTAAACTCTCCTCCTGGTATCCTGTCTCTGTCTGCCACGACCCTGAGGCAGCAAGCTCATGCTACACCATCACATCAGAGGCAGACAATGCTGATATCTGATTATTTACTTTGGTGCAACGTTGACTCTTTAGGATACACATCAATTCAGTTGCAAAGTCATACTTGCACTAAAGTTTTGCAATAATGGATATGAGTCGAGGAAAAGCCTCAATGCTGGTGGGGACTGTTTGGTTTCAGTTACCATTAGTGCTTGACTGTTCATGAACTCTGAGGAATATCTTCTAAATTAACATTCTAGCAAAGTGAAATACTGCTTTATAGGATCATCATGAAATCCCTCCCTTACATTAATGCACATCTCCTTAATGTGCATGTTAATATATAGTGAATCATGTTCTTCAGGTCCTGACATCAGTGATGTAGCTGACCTTTTTTGTTGTCTCCACTTCCCCTCGACCTGCCTCGTCCTCCTCTACTTAAGTTAGTGATTTCTCCGGGCCTTTCAACAAGCCCCGGAGAAGGGGGTTCGCTGTGTTGTATACTGTGGCACCCTCGGGGAAAAGCCGGGATTCACAGATCCAATCTGAGGGCATGTCCATTGGAAATATCACGCTCGACACAGGGTCCAAACAGAAATTATACTTTTACTCTGTTACTGCAATCAGATTACAACTCAAACTTATCTCAAAAACTCCAACTTGTGAGGGGGCTCTCCAGCAACCTCCCTGGCTGCTCTCTGGATCAGCTTCCACCTGGCTGATTGGGTGATGTGCCTCAGCCGTGGCAAGATGGCCGACTGGCTGTCGCCGACTGGCTGTCGCCTGCTGGCGAATGTAGTCCCTTCCCCACAGTTTCTCTGTGGCAGATGCCCCGGTCTGCCACAATACGTTTAGGTGGAGAGAGAACAATGCAGTTCGGTGCTGTAGCTGCTTTGCATTCTGGTCCATCGAGGCTTGGTATCTCTTTGAAATTTTACCTTTGAAATGCACCGCTTACAGAGTGGACCGTGAAATAGCCATGAGACCCACTGACATACCGTGTTACAGATTAAGTTCACAATATGAAAGAACTCAAGACAAAAGGAATGTTGTTTCCATTGTTTATTTGGTACATATTTACGAAGTGACAGAAGAGCTGCTGTGATCACTTCTTGAGTTGAGTGCATTGTCGTGTAAGGAGTACGACGATGAACCTTAAAGGAATACCTCGGCATTTTTTTTATCTCATTTGGTTCCTTTTCTTCAGGCACTTGTCACGATGAGGAAATAAATTCTACCATCCTTCTTTCTTCTCGGCTTCCTTTTAAAGTGTTAGTGAATAAGCGTAAGCCATAGCATGAAAGCTTCATGTTAATGCTATATGTATATGGTTATATGGGATCCATGTGTAGGACTCATGGTGCATGTGGTTTACAGCTCCATAAGTACATATCAGTACGTAGAGCAGTTCTTCAAAACCGTTTTTCTGCATGAGGCACATGTTTCCAATTTTTTAGGCGTGAAATAGTTTTTGCCCACTTTTTCACTCAAATTTTGATTAATACCAGGATGAGCCTGTTCAAGGGTTTTTTTGGCCAAGAGAGTCATACCGCAAAAATGTGACATCTGCTCATGCCTTGTGCCTCATCCAAGCCCCAGCCTAGGAGGGAGGGCTGAGCTTTCGAACAGCATTGGGGTCGTCGAGAGGATCGATTTTGAAGTCAGTGGGCCGCAGCTTCATGACGCTGGTCTTGAGGGAGTACCACCATCCTCTCCAAGTGTACCAAACTACGCCGTCATCTGTCACTGCACTGTAGTAGCCGCGGGGGTAGTATCGGCCATTGAGATGGGCTGAATGACATCTTCGAGAGAGAGACACAGATTGAGAGACACAGAGAGAGAGAGATTTGTTTCATGAAAAGGCATGCATCTTAGCATGCATGTGTATGTCTATATGTGCATGTAGGAATTTGTGCTTCTATAAGTCCTGAAATCCCTACTTGTTGAACCACCAGCCTCCTTTGTCTTCCAGGGCACAGTTCCCACTGTAGTTATCATTGTCCCGGTCGTAGGTGCTAAACTTAATACCTTGGTGACTGGCCCACGCTGACACCTCAGCCTTATAACTACCAGACAGAGCATCTCCAGCCGTACCTGAATAGACTCCAAAGGCAAGTCGGTAGTGGTCCTACAGAGAGAGAGAGAGAGAGAGAGAGAGAGAGAGAGAGGATGGATATCATATCCAAGAAAGAGAAGTCGATACTTGGGTCCTTGTGGAGAAAATTCTTCCAATATAATTAATCCTATTCCAATTATTATTGTGAATTATTAAATTATTCTAAAGTTGCAGGGAACAAATGTCCACACACACACACACGTACACACACTCACATGCACACACGTACACATCAGAAATGGGCAGTAGTGGAAAGCAGCAAGTTGACTAGTTACTATACTTGATTTCAGAGTAACAACAGTCATTTACTCCTACTTTTAAGTGAGTACATTTTATTTTTTTAGAGTGGTGAGTGCAATGAGGAACGGAATTTATAGTAAAACTGCTATGTATCTGTCAACATCTGTCCATCCCACCTTCTCATGGGCCACTCTGAAGTTCTTGTACTCAGCAGAGCGTTGGCTACCCTCAAAGTCTTCCAGGGTAATCCTTAGAGAATAATCCCCTGCAGATAGATAAATAATAAAAGCTTTCTGTAGAAAACAAAAATCAAATAATGAATCCAACCCATGTCTTATAAACACTTTTGAATGGATATTATTACAAGATGAACAGTGTTTTTAACAATGCTTTTTTGTTTTTGCCCTCTTTGTTGATTGCACTGCATGCTACCTGTGTAGTATTTACTTTAGTAAAAGCAACTGAGGATAAAGGATATGTGGCATCAGGTTTCTTTCAAAGCAAGATGTAGATACTCTGTTAGAAATAATATTCACCTTGTGCAGTAATGTAATGGAGGTTGTCATTTCCCAGCCAAAACTCTCCTGATTCTGACTCCATGTTTCCAAAACCATCCTTATACTCAGCCCATGACCTAGATAGATAGATAGATAGATAGATAGATAGATAGATAGATAGATAGATAGTTCTCTGCTTGATATCAGACACACACACACACACACACACACACACACACACACACACCTGTTAAAACTCTCAGTGCCATCTACCCGTCTCTGTATGACTGTCCAACCACCTCCATCTGTCATATCACAGTAGACTGTGACTGGGGAAAGGCTGCCATGGGGTTTGATGCTGTAGAAACCACTGGAGTTGGAGCCACAGCTGAAGATCTCAGAGCAGTCTGACACACACACACACAGAAAACAAGAGAAGAGAAAGAGAGAGGTTCTGAAACCAGCATGCTCAGTTGTTAAGTGTTTCTTTCCAGTGAGAATGAAACACCACTGACCTCTGGACTGGTTGTCTTGGCTCTGGTCTGCTCTGGGTTTGTTGTTGTTGGTAGGTTGTGGTTGGTTCAGGAGTTGCAATCTGTGTAGGAGGACCTCTTGTTTCTGAACCCGGCTCTTCAGATGCTTCTCCTGTTCCCTCAGACGAGCCACCTCCTCACGACAAGTGTCTGATGCCTACATGCACACACACACAGGGATGGGTACTTGAGTTTGCAACTCGCACTCAAGTCGCACTTAATGAGCAATGACACTGGCAAGTTGTTTTTTTATGACTATGATGTATCTAAACATTAACACCCAGCAATATGGCATTAGCTGCAGTGCCATTTGTAATAGCATTTGGTTACAAAGACTTTAAAACGTTTCCTTTTGCAAGGCAATATAATGTATTGAATTGTGGTTCCTATTTATTTATTTATTCTTTTATTTAGCCAATGCCTGAGATACTAATTAAAAGGAAAATCAGACATAATGTAATTAGATGTCTGTACATTTACACTACACTTAGAAGGTTTAAACAGACCATCTGAGACTTGACCCAGACTCATGACCACAGACTTGACTCAGACCCTTAACCTTTACCCTAACATAATCCTAATCTGAATGCTAATTGTAAAGTTAAACTCCTAACAATAAACTGACTCCTTGAAGAAGTGAGGACTGGAGGATTTTTATTTATGAGGGCATTTGGTCCTCATAAATACAGGAACACACACACACAAAGAAGTTACACTAATGCACAGAAACCGAGTTTAGATGTTAGAAGAAAGAAATGCTGAATCCATACACTTACAGGCAGGGACGGCAAGCCAGCGGCAATGACCGTCAATCCTAGGAGAAGCAACACCTGGCCTTCCATCCTTTCCCTGCTTAGGTACTATAGCACAAAAGGCTAGTAAACTCTTAGAAGTCAAAAGAGAGGGAGACTTACTTATAAGACCTTAGCTGAATCTATTTGAATCTGCCCCTCTGTGTCCAGAGCCAAACCACGCTTTGGCCAAGGAGAGAGAGATTGCGGGAATACCCGATTCTCTACAGTCATAAAAATAAAATATGTGTGGGGAGCTATGTCAGAACAGACACACACACATACCAAAGCCAGTAGGGCTTACTGGAAAACTTCTATTGTGTTTTGGATTAGAATAGAATAGACTAGAGTAAAATAGAATACAACTTCATTGGGCATGTAACAGTAGTGTTGGTGCCTTGCTCTACCCAGTCCTATGGCATCCTACAGATGCCACGGATTAGAAATATCATATCATCATAGAACTGGAAAAGGAGGGGGAAGAGAAGGAAAAAAAGAAAAAGGAAAGGGGAGGGGGGACTAATGATAGGTAAGTTAAAATACATATTATATTGACAGTATACAACTAGTAGAATATACACATCCCATAAATTATTGTGTAATTCCATGAAAATATGTATATATACCACAATAAAGAACCATTTACAAAACATGTAAAATGGCAAATAATCAAAATCACCTACAATAAATTAAAGGAATTTAGAGAAATCCCATTAAAGTTGTGTAAGGATGTGTATAGTGTATGTGTGGTGCTTATACACTAAGAAATCAATGCAGATTATCTAACAACAATGGCATTTTGTCTTACAACCTGGTTCACATGAGCTGCACTAAATGTTAGCTGATGTTAATATTTCCACCTGGAGTCCGTTTCAAAATCAAGCTACCAGGTGGTGGCACCAGTTCCAGACACAATTCATTCCACACCAGATCATTTTGTTATCTTGACTTTATTCCATACATTTCTTTAATGCAATTCTCTGTTCTGCTTCTTTCAGTTTATAATGCTGTGGAATTAATTAATCTAGCATGTAGGACACTTGAATGAAGTAAATGATGCAGTTTATCATAAAAAATCTGACCATTCACATAAAATACAAGTCAGTATTCACATTTTCGAAGCTGAAGTTAACAAAGACCGCCCACTGCTTGATAGCACGACATTCCATTAACATGGGAAGCAATACATTTAGTTGAAAATCACCTGGCAGCACTCT
Organism: Monocentris japonica; assembly: GCA_900323365.1. NCBI lineage: Eukaryota > Metazoa > Chordata > Actinopteri > Trachichthyiformes > Monocentridae > Monocentris > Monocentris japonica. Next base: position 4,923 of record OOFE01041353.1, on the reverse strand, counting down.
CTGTTATATAAGCAATCATAACATATACACATTTCTGTAATGTTTGTTGAAAAATGTGTGTACGACATATTTCACAATCGGAACCGTACGGTCAGTAGTTTCATTATATCACGTGATCTGTAATGTAATGAGGTGACGTCAACTTCGGCTGCCTGTAGCACAAGTTTCAGCCAAGCAATCTGACTGGTCAAAGAAACATTGCCTAACATTTAGTTGTATTGAAAGCCCTTTTCCATGGCAACAGTTGTCAAGGAGGACGTTGTGAACCACTCTAGGTTCCCCTTCCTGGTTATCGCACTTATCTTCAACCCTACATACACATACACACACACACACACACACACACACACACACAGTCAGTTTCAATGCCCTGCTCAAGGGAACTACAACAAGAATGGACATTGTAAATGCAGGGGACTGGATCATAGACCAGTGACTGCAGGCAGCCTTATGCTCCTCCATGCAGAACTATTTAACTAAGATTTGAAATAGGCAAAATCCCAAGAGTTCCCAATGGTTCCAGAGAGATTTGGCTAATATTGAAGAAAGAAAACAGAGCAAAACAGAGACTGTATTAACATCTTGATCTGATAGGGTTATTGATCAATACCAATGACTGAATGAGTCACATGGTGCTGAGATTTCTGGCTTTCAATGCTCACTTTCAAGGCTCGCTTTCTTAGATATACATATATATATGTGATATAATGCCTCTGTACTAAAGATTTCTGCTCTAATTAGTTAGAGCTAATTTACTTCTCCTACTGTAATTTACTCCTCTCAACTGTAAATGTGACTTTTTGACAATTACAGGCCACTGTAAGTCAAACACATGGTGTAAGGCAAGTTGATATTGTTGCAGTTCTTTCTGGTCGCAGGTAGAGGGCGATGGAGGTTATAGATTAACTGCGCCTGTTTAAAGTTCTGTACCTCAGTCTTACATACAGTGCAGGTCATATACAAACACCAACCAACTTCAATGTGAATGCATATGAGTCCAGACTTAAGAGCTGGGAACTTTATTCAACTTTATTTAACTGCACATTCAGCTCCAAATGAAATCCTGATTCTCACCTTCAGGTCCAAATCAGACTTCCTCTTACTGCCCTGAGTCTCTCTCCTCCTGGGCACAGCTCTGTCAGCCCTCCCTAGAATAGAATAGAATAGAATAGAATAGAATAGAATACTGACAATATAAATAACAATAGCAACAAAACTACTGCTACTACAGTAAATAATAACAATAATTATGTTACCATTGTTTTCCAGTGTTTGTGTCTGCTGTGAGAACTCAGGGTGGTCTGGTTGGACATCATCAAACTTCTTATAATAATACTGTTGATCAGGAGGTCCAAACCTCTACAAATACAGACACACACACACACACACACACACACTATCAGATTTCTTATAGTTGTGCTGCTGGTCTGGAGCACCGAACCACACACACACACTCACACCCACAGTACCATGTCAGGCCACATAAGGCTGATGAAGAGGATGATGGGAAGTCCAACAGTGAAGATATAGATGCTCCAGAGCCAGGGACGATGGTGAGTGGCCAGTAGCAGGCTCTCTATGAATCCAGGCTAGGATACACATACATATACTGTACACACACATCTAATAATATCTATACAAATACACACAAAGACATACATAGATGCAGTGTTTTCTGGCCCTCCCTAAAACAAGTGCTTGTTTGTGCCACTGCTACTCCAAATGTCTGGACATTGTTCTATATATTGTCACAAAAAAGTGGAGGTAGAGGTTTCTGCAAAAAAATGTAATTTAATATAACATTTTAAATTTTAGGCATTAGGTTGTCGCACTTAGTGAAAGCAACATACAACAAGTGCAACAGTAGAGTAAGCTTCACCTATAGGGGATCACCCACATTACAAGCAACCAATAAGAAGGAGGTTAAGGGTCAGGGCCATAGGGTACTGCTGATTACCTGTACTGTAGCGGACACTGGTGTCACACCGACTAGTACCGTGCACAGCAACACACAGACAAACTCCATCTCTGAAATATACACTTACATGCACAAACATTCATGCAACACACACCCACAAGTAAACATGCACACAGACAGACACATAGTTAACATATGCACACACACACACACACAACACAATCAGATAAGACAGCTTATAACAGCAAAGATTACAGGTCTAATACCGCATATCCACAGGAATAGAGAAATGTCATTGCATGTTGTAGCTTGGAAAGATCAGCTGCATCACATGACAGAAAGTCAGTCATGCTATACCTACTGTATGACTTCAATGAACAGAGAGGAAGAGAGAAGAGAGAGAGAAAGACAGGGGGAAAGAAAAAGAGAAAACAGTGAGAGGAAGAGTAAGTGGAAAAATAGATCAGGATAAAGAAACAGAAAGAGATAGAAACCCACAGAGCGAGCGTTTCTACCTTCCTGACACAGCAATATCTTCAGTCTCAGTTTAAGAAATCACTTCCTGAAGGCACTTGGACTTTGGTCCCAAGTCACTAGTTGACATGGCTCCAGGGCAGGCAGTGTCCCGCATTACATAACAGGGTATAACAGGGTTATCATGAGGTTATCATGAGGTTATCATACTCACAAGGAATGTGGAGCCTTAGAGTTGACACCATATTTATTATTAACAATAAACATAATAACAATAATAATAGATTAAAATTATTTTCATTTAACAGTAGCCTAGATCTCAACGTCCTGCAAAAAAAGAGCTCACCCTGCTGAAGAAAAAAATAATAGCAACGGTCCATGAGAGAATTTTTTTTTTTTTTTAATGGTTTCATCACGATTCGATGTGGTTTCTAAAGCACATAACCAACACGGAGGTCTCAGTCCAAACTCTAGCAGACAAAAAGAGGAAACATATATATTTAAAAAATATTTAATATTTTTTTTTAAATAGACAAAATGGCAAATGGGTGATGCCAAGAGCAAATATATAAGCCACACGTATTCCTTTTATACCCGACTGAAAGCTCACTTTTACACCTGCTTAAACAATTATACACACCGGGACAAAAAGCTCTGGCGTCAATTAAAGTCAAGCAAATGAGAGGAATGTACAGGGTTTGTTTTTTTTTCATTTTGTGAATGAATGAAAACTGCAGTGCTTGTAAGAAAGTTATCTACAGTAGCTTGTAAAGTATTTTGCAGTTTTTGGCAAGATGACAATGCTGTGTGCCATTCCCGTAGCAACGGTACACCCAATCAGAGCCGGATATTGATTTCGCTGCGCATTCCGTCGCCCCCGGAGACGCTCTCGTTGCCTTCAGCATCTGACAGGAAGCCGCTGCCCGTGGATGCTGTGGTGATGGTGTGTTCCACGGCTGTGATTCGCTGTTTCAGTCGAAGCTGGGAGGAGTTGAACTCGCTCTGCAGACGGGCCAGACAGGTCTGAAGGCAACATCACCATCGTTATTATTATTATTATTATTATTGTTGTAGTAACATAATGTAAAACTTGATGTGAAATGAATGCAAAAAGTGATCAAATGTGCAAGACAAAATGCAGGACATGTAGCAGACAGGTGGTTTCAGAAAGAGCAAGCAAGATAGCTGACTATCCACTGATCAGTTCTGGGTGTTTCCCATTGTAGAAGCATCATTATTATTGTCATCAGTTTTATTATTTACCTGGAGCCGATCCAGACTGGATTCCAATCTCTCCACCTTCTCTTCAAGCTCCTCCCCTGCAGACACATTTATTTCCTCTAGAAGCCCCTCCTTCTGCAGGATGTCCCGTCCTCTCTGCTCCAGCTGGGCCCTGGCGTGGGGGAACTCCTGCAGTGCTTCCATCAGGTCTTGTTTGGAAAGGCAGAAGAGGTCTGAGTATCCCAGACTGCGGATGTTAGCCGTGCGACGGTTCCCCATCTTGCTGCCGCTGATGTTAAGGATGCTGATTTCTCCGAAGCAGCTCCCTGCGGTCAAAACAGCCAACTGGCCGAGTCCGTCCTCCCCCACCACTGCCAGGCGGCCATCTTTAATTATGTACATCTCCTTACCCACGTCTCCCTGGGAAACAACAGGTTGGAGAATATATTACCCCCCTGCAGTCTCTACAGCATCTACAGCCTGTTTCACCATTTAAACTTAAGTTCAAATGTGGGTTGGTCTTAATGTGAATTTCCATGTAAACTGAGTTTCTAAACCAACAAAATTAGACATAAGACATAAAATACACATAAAATACACAGTGATAGATGGAAATACTTTGTACAACAAAATATGTGTGTATCATTCCAAAAACTGGTAAACCCTTTAAAACTCTTTGTGAGGGTCATCCAAAAAAGAAAGAAACATGCCAGACAATGGATGTCCAGCTGCTAGGTGTCCAATAATGGATACATTTACATTAGCTGTAGTAGTAGTACTAACAGTAGTAATGGATAGTACTGTAGTTCTGTCAACAGTAGTAGTAATAGTAATACTGACCTTTCTACAGATGTAGTCTCCAGGACTGAAGACTTGGGGTCGAAGTTTCAACACCAACTCTACCAGCAGGCCTGCTTCACAGTCCTGGAATATGTGCACCTATGAGCACACATACACACACACACACACACACACACACACACACTAAATCCTAGGATTTAAGGATTTAGAAATGAATGGTAGCGAAGTCAAAAGCATTTTCTCTTTAAGGGGTCATGTTGTACAGGGCCGGCCCTGGGCATAGGCGGAATAGGCGGTTGCCTAAATAGAAGAAAAACAGCACCCCAAAGGAAATACGAAAATAGACAATAGCAAAATCACATATACAATCACTCACTAATAATTAAACGTTCAAAACGTGATAGGCAATCAAGTCATCATGTATGGGAATGTCTGCTCTGTTTGTGGGGGGGCGGGTGACTTGCGCAGCTCTACCTGGCAGCTGACGTAACGCCATCAACACATCAAAA
>OOFE01041348.1:0-13033 GCA_900323365.1 Monocentris japonica | reverse complement strand
TTATATTTCTTAAGGCATTTTGTTCCAAAGTTTAGAGAACTTCAACTCTCTCTACACCTGCCTCAGTCAAAAGTCAGTCTCCAACTAACTAGGATTTTAACAAAGTGCCAAATGAAGAGACCATATACTCCTAATTTTAGCATCTCTTTTACTGATCACATTTAAAGCATGGCTAATGGCCCCCAGCTACACTGCAGCCCTTTTAATTCTTCATGAGTCAGAGTGCAGCCTGAGATCCTCGGGCCCTGACTGTCCTGCTGTCTAAACTCAAGACTAAATGTGACTGTGATTTTGCCATCTGGACCCTGTAGGTCGCTCTGCCTGAAGAACCTATGCTGATTCAGTATCACTTTTCTAGCTCTAATGAATTTGATTTTGGCCACTTCTAATCTTGAGTTGTTTCTTCTATTTATTTTTTCATTAATTTATTTTTAACCTCCTTTCTTTTGTTTCCAGATTTTCATTTCCTTTTTACAGATTTTAGAGATTTTTGTCGAGGACTTTGTGAAGTGAAAAAGTGATTCTGATTGGGCCGGGATAATGTGACCACAGAGCTGCATCTAGTCAAGTGCTTTTTTTTTATTTTACTGTGGCAGTCTCTGAAGCTAATTCTGCCTCTTTGCCAAAACATTAGCGTATCATTTCTGTGTAAATTACACTATGGCGGAGAAGTTTCATCTCCCCACACCTCACATCAAGATGATCACAGCTATATACTCGTCTGTCAAGCCAAGCATCATTTTAGCAATTCAAATATGGCAGTGAAACTTTTAAAGGAAACTGTAGTCAACAGCATATTCTTGTGCATATTTTTCTACTTCTCCAACAGACAGATCCATAAGGGCTGACAGTGGAGTTTGGGGAAGTTGTGAATAATTTGCAGGTGTCGCTGATAAGATAGTGTAATCTCCCTGACTCTGGGCGAGGTTCAAGGCAGCACTGCAGGCACAGCCTAGTGAGCTGATAAGTGCCTATTAAACTGTTCTGTTCTATTCTGATACATACATCTGAAGTGCATGGCACCAAGCGGGGGCTCAGAGACACCAACAGAAGGAATAGGATATCAGGACGTAATTATATGGCCTTGCTAAAGAATGCTCTGTGAGGAGCAGACAGAGAGGAGATAAGATCAGAGAGGCTCACCCGCTTTGTCTGCGCTATTAGGGGAGAAATGGGCCTGGTGATGGTGCTCTGTCGACTCTGAAGAGAGAGAGACGGGGGAAGAGATGGGGTATAGTAGAGAAGGAATCATTGGGATGCGAGTCATGGTGTTGCAGGTGCAGGACTGGAGACAGACAATGAATGTGTCAAGCCCTCCATGCTTCAGGTGTAGGTGGGGAAAACATGCACCTATGCCTGCTCCTTGGTAAATAATCTGTCAGGGCCAGACAAAGAGTGGACAGCACAATGAGGCAGAGCAGGTGTTTCACCATGTCACCCAGCCTCTGCCAGATGTAGGATGTCACACACACACACACAGACACACACACACACACACACACACACACACATACACAACACAAAAACGCACACAAGCACATAAGTAGCAGATAGTAAATTTTGTCTTTTGTTTTCTTTGATGAAAGAATTTTGTTGTCTCGCTCTCACCTAAGGGATGTTGGCATAGAGAGAAGTTCAGTATTTTTTATCAACAGTTCCGGCCATGATTATTGGAATCCTTTTCTGAGTTGGACTATCTCCTCCAACAAAATTAATATGAATTGTTCTAAAGGGTGCCAATAATCATGGCTTTGGACACTTTTCAATTTTGAAGCCATATAATATTTTTTTTTATCTGTATTCTTATTGTTTGATCATTTGAAATTGTTTCAATTTCCAATTATTTCAGAGGATATTGTACATTATCTGCATAAAATGCAAGGGTGCCAATAATCTTGGCCAGAAGTGTACATACGACTCAGAGACTCAGGAGGGCTCTAAATAAAACTGCAGAGAAAAGAAAGCCGCGTCCAGTGCACTTTGCAGTCTGTTGTCAGGAAAAATCAATGTAACTATCTGTAATGTGATACCCCGTGGATATAAAGGAATACATTTGATAACACTTTGTTATAAACCTGCAGGCTATGTTTTATTCTTACTGTGAGCTGAGTTTCTGTAGCACCTGGAGAGAGTACACAGCACAGCCACTATGATCAAGGCTGCTCTGCTGAATGGCATTGCTCTCTGCAGGGTCTTGCTTTGTGTGAAGCCTAAGGCAAAAGAAGCTTTGCAGAATGACTTGAAGAGATATTGTATCTGTATCTGTGACTGTCACGGCAGTTTGAAAGGCATGTATTTGTTACAGCACCACTGCACTCTTACACTGCATCTCATTCGATATTTAGCTTAACATTAGTTGTGTTGAGGAGATTTATTTCTTTGAAACACCAGTAGGGTTGGAATAGCAGTCTGTTTACCAGATGGAAACATGGAGGTTGGTCAGGTTCCCTTTGTGAGCCATCCACACTTTCCTCCCACGCTTCAGCTCTGCTCTACTGTGTGCCTCTCCTGGTCAAATATCTGATTTCTGAGTCATACCTAGCCTCTATACCTGTGGAGAAACATGCTGGGTGTCTTAAAATACACTCAGGCGGGGCAGCCATGCAAGAGCTCTGGCCCAATGCAGAGCACTGAGCCGCCCAGGGGACTGGCAAGGAGTGAGGGGGAGAAACAGAGGGTGAGGGAATTGACTGGGAAAGAGAGAAGTGGGTGGAAAGAAGAAGACTTGTGGAAGGTCGGGTTGGATAAAGGATTATGAAAGCCTACCTTGCTAACATGTAACAGCAAGGCTAGTCCAGCAATTCTGAAATGGTGGGTCACTGGGGAACGTGTTTGAGAAGACGTGAGAAAGTCGCTGCAAGAGATGTTAAACAGAAGTCTAACTAGTTAAATACTGTCTGGAGGCCAGGCTCTTTTAGAATGACTAGCTGCAAAATGTTGCCGAGAAGGATGGGAATGGGAGGGAGAAAGTGTGAGCTTGGAGGAGAGTGAATGGGAAGAGAATGAGAAAGGGGGAGAAGATGAGGGAGCGAGAGCAAGGACAGGGAGGAGAGAAAAGTTGGCTGGTGTGTGTGAATGACTGAGGGCAGATTGTCTTTGCTGAGGGAAACTGGCAGCCCGAGGACCTCTCTGGGCAGGAAGTGTCTGCTGATCATCTGTGTGGGAGTGTCTGCATGCAGACAGACGACAGGGAGGAAGGTAGAGACACAGGGGAAGATGAAACCCACTGTCTCATTCCAAAGGGACTGAAAGACACAGAGGGGTGGAGAACAAGAGAAAGAGACGGAAAGTCACAGGTTGTGTGAGAGAAGAATGATGGAACACAGCCTTCACAAAAGAGGAGTTTGAGTGAGAGACACAGATGGGCAGGAAGAGAGGCGGAGAGAGTGACAGAGAGAGGGAGGGAAAGCTGTCGATTTCTCCCTCCCTTCTTCGCTTCCTCCCTCCCTCCTTGGCTGTGTTGGCAATGCCATGCTCTGGTGTGGAGAGATTACCAAAACCTAGCCTGAGGTTGCATGTATGGACTAAGTCATTACCTCTGCCCTGCTGACAAATGGCACTGCTGTCTGAAAACAGACCACCGGCTCCCTGATCTCTCCATGCCACAGAGCTTTACAGCCTTGATTTATCAGGAGAGATGTAAAACTTGATAACTGTTCAATATTTTTATAGGCCTGTTTATCTTACATAAACAAAATAATGCAGTTTATATAATGCAGTTTTACAGCACTGAACAGTAGAGCTACAAATAAATCTTCCAACAAGGGAAATTTTGTGCACAAATGTTTATTTCATTACGGTTTGGGAGAGCAGATTGTGAATTGCATTCAAAATGGCTCCTTGGCCAGATCATGGGATCGTGGTGCAGTTTGTGTGTGTGTGTGTCTGTGTGTGTCATTGTCATGGTGTCATGAGGACAATCTGTGCGTTGGCGTTTGGCCACAGACAGCATGGGTTTAGAGCGGGGTCTGTGGGAACCCGCTGTCAGTTCTGTCGTAACCGTGGAGATTGTCACAAGCAGCCTAGTGGAGACGACTGATGTCAAGATATACTTAGAAGCTAACCATGCAGCAAATAGAGGCACAGGGATTCCTGCAATAGGAACTGCCTGGCTACTCTCACACCAGTTAAATCCATTCATGGGACACATTTCAGCTCTGCCACTCAGTTAGACAGTTAGTCTGAAATTAATAGAGGCCAAACCAAGGGTGGACAATGTACAACTTTCTCTGGCTAGTTTTGTCATGGGGTGAGGGTGACTACTGCTACTTTTTGGGGAGAAAAGCTCAGTGTTCGAAGAGTTTAAAGCTGGCATTTGGATTTTGTAAAGAAGTGTTTTTGATCAAGAACTCATGGAGTGTGTGTCGAATCCCTGCCCCTGTTTTCTGTGGAGACAGTTTGTTTCCTCATATCTGCAAACTTAGATTTCCCTCTCCCTCAGATGGCAAGGATAGATTGTTGCCATTATCCCGACTGAGTCATGTCGTGCCATATGCTAGCTATTTTTTGCAAATAGCATTTCCTTTTGCATCAAATATATGATAGGGAATGCAGAACAGATCAAGACAGCCAGCCATGTCTGGTGGTATTACTCTCAGCTTACAGCACCAACATTACAGCTACTCACCTTTCTTTGGAGCTGGCCATGGTGCTTGTGGGCTGCTGTTTGTGAAATTTCAATGGAAAGGCCAAGGCACTCTAATTAACTTCACCCAGCATTCCCATTTACTGTGAACGTGTCTAACCTTTACACGACCTTTCTTAGTCACTTCTCCTCTTAAATACCCAGGTTGAAATTCTCATTTAATGTCAGTATTACCCCTTCCCTCTATCTCTTCTTTTTTTTCAACCCTCTTTAGATATTGTCAATAGATTCTTATTCAGGGAGGGCGGCCGCACTTTGTGTTGGTAAATCAATAAAACAGTGTCCCCTATAACAGACCTCTGTGTTTTCCTCCCATTGATCCTGTCAGCCCAGATACATTTAAGAGCAAGCCAGGCGATTACCCTTAGCAATCCTAACTTTGAGCCAGACTGCAAATGACAGGCGCCAGACATCAGCTTTGGGTAATTGTAATGTTGAAAGAGGGCATTGGAAATCTTTCTTACTTGGCCTGAGTTCAATTTCTCATGTCCACTTCATTGTGATTTTAATTGTTGTTGATGTACACTGCTTGCAGGCAGTACCATCATCACTCCATTTTGTTTCCATTGGAGCGTAGAGCATGCAGACATGTGTGACAGCACATTACACGGGTAACAGACTCAAAAGTAAAGTGTCTTGCAACTTCATGAAAAAAGAGGATTTCAGACAGCTTCAAGTGCAACCCTGAAAAAGGTGTATTCCTATTAGAGATTAGGGATTTATACAAGATAATCCTTTACTCACTCCAAACAAATTATTTAACAGAAATATCAAATAAATATCCCCTCCTCGCCTTGTGTCACTGCAATATCTTGTTCACTGAGGAAATTCAAATCTGCTAGAATTTGAGCCAGCAGGAGTTTGTTTGATTGATACAGTTCTGGTAATCAATCAAGCAAGTGTGACTGAAAGCAGAAATGTTAACCTCAAGTGCTTTTAATCTACTGAGGAAGACTTAATCAAGTTTCAGAAGATTTTAATTTAATCCATTTATTTTATACAGAAGCTTTAAATTAATAACTCACATCCCACTTAATTTGTAGTCCATTACCTGCCAGAGAGAAAAATGCACAGGTGTTAAATTGTAATCACTATCTGTTTATATCGTCAGCATCTCCATGTATTGTAATTCCAGGAAGTTTAGTCCTCTGCATTTTCTTAATCAAGGGTTAGCCTTTTTGTTACTTGGCGGTCAAAGTGGTAATTAATTACTGCAGGCTGAAAAAGTAAATGATTGTAGGAGGAGGAGCAGATTCCTAGAGAATAAGGACTCTTAGTGGAGGAATTATATCAATAGGCTATGAGCTTGGGAAGAAAAAGACAGAGCCATCTTAAATGGTTCCCTGCAGCAAAAAGCTCTGGAGAGACAAATGTTCAAGCAGATTTCCAGCCCAGCTCAGGCAAAGATAGGATGTGACTCAACAAATCTATAAGACCTTTTGAGAGTTAGGCTGCATAGCAGTACAATGGCAACATTGTAGAGCTAGATCTCCTATCAAACGTTCCTAATAGATACATGCAGAAGCCTGCTTTTGGTTTTGGCAAGGTAGAGGGTGTTTTTAAAAGCAAATCACTGTCACTCTTGCGATTCCATTACTTCCATTGCCTGACTCCCACTTTGACCCAGTATACTCAGTTCAACTGACAACTGGCAGGATTCCTTCCGTGAATTTGTTTAATGGTCTTACAGAGGCTGATTTCTTAGTTGGTTACCTTTTGGCTATTTGAAACACACTAAGTCATCTGGAGCTTGACCTCTTCCTTTGCTCCTCAGTGTATTGCCTTTATGCAGTTAACCCCCTTTGAGTTGTGGGTCAAAGCCATCACTCACACTCTGTGAGTTTGAAGCAGTGCTCTAGAATCCTATCAGTGAGCTGCTGTGTCCTCATTCCTGTGTTTCCCCAGTGTCTGGCTGCTTTTGATCACTCTAATAGAAATGGATGGCATTTATATAGTGCTTAGATTAGACTGTGTGATGGGGTAATGCACCGGATTCAACAGAAAGCAACGTATGGTACATCCAGCTGACTGATAGTAGACAGCCATTTTGATCCTGGACAGTCATTCTACCAATTGTGATTGCAGTTTCAAGGGGGGAAGAGGTCTGACACTTCAGAGGACCTGATGAGGTTTAGGATTGTGCAACAGCAGGGGAGGTATTTATCAGAAACACCAAGGGAAACAACCTAATGCCAAACCCTTCTATCAGCCCCCTGAAGTTTAATTTACAAAGGGTTCGTGGATGATTTAAAAGTTATTATAGCCCATAGGTAAGAAAAATGTGTAGGTTGATGTAGCTATAGGGCCTAGTGCTACCATTAGCCTACATACTATACTATGTTTACTACATATTAATGTGTGTGGAGATTTTGTGCTGTTGAAAAACCCACCCACATGATAATAAGAAATTTTTGGTGGAAGGAGAATAACTGTACACTATTAAGGGACTCCCTGAACATTAGGAAAATCAATCAACTTGCATCTCTCTAAATAGTGTGTTTGGCGTATACCCATGTGCTTTACTCTTAGAGTTATCTGCATGCTCACTATTCAATTATGATAAAGTTAAATATGATGATGGCAGTGTGATTGCACTGCTTCTTTTCAAGAGAGAATATGATATGGAAATAAAGCACTGGAATGTTTTCACTTATCAGCATTCCTTGTTTGACAGCCGTTTTGTGTTGCAGAATTTAAAACTCTGTGGTATAAGCTCATTAAACATTAGAAGAATCAATGAGACTGTGATACTTCAAACGTAGAATTTGTGATTTGTCAGAACAGTCACCGTAGCAACCAACAGTAATGATGTACCAGAATACCTACTGCACATGAATAAACCTCCCTGCCCCTCCCATCCCCGCTTCCTCTCTCCAAGATCCCACAGATCAGCTATGCGTCAACGGCCCCTGAGCTGAGTGATGACAGGCGCTATGACTTCTTCTCGCGGGTGGTTCCTCCAGATTCGTTTCAGGCCCAGGCCATGGTGGACATCATCCAAGCCCTGGGCTGGACCTACGTCTCCACCATCGCCTCAGAGGGTAGCTATGGGGAGAAGGGCGTGGAGGCCTTCACACAGCTCTCCAAAGAAGCAGGTAAGGAATTGTGATCAGCGAAGGGGACAGAAATGTGATAGTATGGTTTAATCATGCACATAAAATACTTGCATGGTGAGATCACCCAAACGAGGATCAATTTTTCAACTTGATTTGTTTTAGCTGAATTAATTGTTGCTGTGGATGGATGCATTTTTTATCTGTTTGGCAACTTCTGCTCTAGCGCCCTGGTAAGCAGCGGAGAGTGACAGGAAAGGTGGAGAGAGATATGGCATGTGAAGAAATTGACATGACAGTCACAAGCTTTGCCTGCACTTAGAACGCTGTAGCCATCATAGAAGGGTAACTCTTCTCTGTGTGCACGCCCACCAGAGGAACTGTTTGTAAACTTTTAGTCTTGTTCTCTTCAGAAAGCCGAGGGATTGGTCTATCAGCTGTTCATTTGAGAGACACAAGTTTTGTTTTACAGTATGCCTTTTCATTGTCACTTTACAACATTTCTAGAAAGAGAAGTCTACAGTGGCTGCTACAGTGGTATGGAAGATAAAATAATGATAGATTTCTACAATACCTGGTACTGTATGTCTTTGGACAAACATGTTTGAAGATTGCAGGAAGGTTTTTCCTGCAACAAAGTGTTGGCAATTGCTTTGTGTAGAGAACTCCCTATTCCATTTCCATCATTGTGACAGTTTAAGTATTGCCTTGTTTCATCACCTGGGCTGGAAAATTACCCTCCATAACCCATGATAGCACATTCATGCAGCTCCTCCGTCAATAATGGTGCACCAACAGACCCAAGGCTCCTTCCTGATTCTCACCTTGACCACTATAGATCCCGATCCATTTCCTGTAAATCCACAGTGGCTGACTATCTCTGTCTCCTCCAATAGACCAATGTGGGAAAACCTCTTAAATGAAGAAAGCTCATGATAGCCCACAGGCACTGATCAGAGGTCCAGCGGACATGAATATTTTATCTGTGTGCGTTTATGTCCAGTTTGATCATTCATTAAAACTTCAAGAAGCTATTTGTGGCTGCGTACTTTGTGTTGGGAGAGAACAGCTGTAGCCTCTGTAAGAATAAAAGGGAATTGGGAAAAGTCCTGATTTAAGGCTTATTTTTGAGCTTTCAATTCAGCTTGTTATATTCTCTGATGCACACAGTGTCTCTGCTGCAACCAGCTTGTTTACTGAGATGCATTTTCTACTGATGTTTTTTTCCTTGGCAAAGAACATTAAACCTAACACTGATATTATTATGACTTTAGAGCAACTGCAGATGAGGGAGTATGAAATTATAGGACATTGTTGTTGGTGACTCATCCTTTTGCTACTGAGCTGCAGTCACTGAGCAATATTTTGCATTCATATACAGATCAAATGGGAATTATTTCATCCAGAGAAAAGCTCCAGCACCCAAGGCATTATATCTTTAATAAAAGCAGTCATTATGTAATAGCATAACTGTACATTTACAGCATCAAAGGCACTGGTTCTGCACCACAACTGACTGCAATGGATTGAACTGAATAAAACAGCAAAGTGCATACTGAATCTGGAAAGAAAGTATGTGTGGTGTGAGCTAATACTGCACATGCAATACTACATAGAAGAAAAATAAATAGCAAAATCATGGAAACAATCAATATAGTTGCTTAGATGTTGGTACAGTATGCCTTGCAAGTTGATCCATGAGGCTTTGAGATTTTTTTTGTGGCTGCCCTGTTTGGTTGCAGTGAAATGTCAGATGCATTAGTAGGATTCTCGCTTCGCCACTTCAAGGAGAATCATCCAACGGCTAATGCAATATGTCTGCCCATTACCAAAAGCTGAGACTGGACTGATGGTCAGCTAGTATCGATCTCTTCTGTTTTTTTGCTCTTCTCTTTCTCCCTTGTTTAGGTCTTCCATTGTGCACCTTTATTCTGGCTTCAAGTGAAATTGTCAAAGATTAATCTTGTTTGTATTTTTCTGTGTCTGTCTGGATTCAGGCCAGAGCAATAGTTTTCTCTTTTGATAAAAGACTCATGCAAGCACATTTGAGGATAAACTCCCACAAAACATCACTCTGGAATTGATTGCATTTGATTGCAGTTGCCAACACCATGCTTTCTTATATCGCGTGTGAGCTGTGAAAAAAACGGCCAAAATATAGCACGTATACTGTATTTAGTAGTAGGAGTGGATTGGGGAGGATGCCTGATGCATCTGCTTTTGTACAGTGAGAAAAGTGAGTGCTGAGCTAGCAGTGGAATGGCATGTAGGATATGGAAGGTCATACACATCTAGAATAGGAATGTCAATCCATTTTGTAGGAGGAAAGTAGAGGGTCCTCTTTAGAGGTGATGAATATAATTGGAGCATTATGGATCCCCTGGAGGCTTGGGTGTGGAGGGTGTGGAGCCACTCTAATTTCAAGTGAGTTGTTGGACCTATTTGACCAAGCAAAATGGCAACGCTGGATCTCTTGGAGTGCATTTGCAGAACCTTGGGCATTGGGGATGAATAATTGAAGTAGTTAATGCAGTGCATGACTTAGACTGATCAACAGAGAACTTCTGAGAGCCTGATGAATTTAACCATCATCATCATCATTACGTTATATGTGATATATTAATCAAACAGAGAAATGTGGAGCAGAGGGTTAGGGGGCCAGGTTGCACATAGTGTAGATATTAGGCTTACAATTTATTTTGTAAGTGAAAGTTATATGTGTTAAGTGGTTCTGTATAAATATATGAGCTCTTTACCCTCTGGACTGTAAGTGCCATATTATTGTACAATCCTCTTTCCTGGATATAAAGACAGAAAGAGTAGGACTGAGGTCCTGACATTTATCTTTCTCACATCACATTTTTGTGGCTGAGATAGACATGCACCTCCTCTTTAAACCCACTGTTTGAGCAGAGAACTCCTTAATGTCTGCAGTAGGCCTTCCTGTGACAGGTGAAGGCGCTTCTGACCCACAGCATAGTACTCTGGAAGTACAGATATGGCACTGGCATTTTCATCTTGTCTGCCAGTCTGACTTCTGACTGACTGACTGACTGAATGACGAGGTATTCTGCAGGCATTCAATAATTTAGCCTCCACTGCACAACCAGTCTGCAGCCTTTAGGGCAGCCTTGTCCTCACAGCATGTTCAGCTCTGGTGCTCTCTCTCTGAGGATGGGAGCTGCTCCAAATGCTTCTTATCTTCATCAGTGGCTCCTGTGGTCTCTGTCTGTATGATTGACTGCTGTGACCTACAGTACATCTCTATCCATGTCTGTCATACCATTATATCTCCCCACACAAGCTCACGTCACTTTTATTATAATAAAGGAAATGCATTTTCGTGAGACTTAAGTTCTTAACGTCTCAACATGGATTTTTTTTGCTGGAATGAATATCCAGCTATGATACCTGCAAACAGTTAAACATACTGCCCCTGGAGCTGCAAGGTGCTGCTAATACCCCATTCAGAATTAGACATTGTACAGTATTACCGTTTCCCAAACAGAATCCTGGAGGTGCAGTGTCGTACCTTCCGTTTTCTCCAGCCCTAAAGATCTCTGTGCTGAAACAGAGATTTAGTGTTCCTAGGAGACCCACAATACACAACCACACTAACAACGTCAGGCATGTTTTGAGTATCAGCTAGGCCACCTGCAGGATTATTTTTGGATTATTTTTGGTCTATATGATATAATAATATATAATAATAATTATAATATATAATATGGATTGTTAGACGGAGGTTCAGCACCATTTTGCTATCTGCTGCAACAGTAAACTGATGTGTAATGTGTGATCTGCCAGCTAAAAGCTGTTTATATCAAAGTAAAGAGCCTGAGGAGACTGGCAATTAGGAGATTCCTTCCATTTCTATGTCTACTCTGAGAAACTCAAACTGAAAGGTTATCGGGTATTAAAATGCTTTGGTAGGAGAAATTTTAATTGGTTTAGGTAGAGCATTGCTCCTGACTCAGTACAGAGGCTGCTGCTTCAGCCGGAGCCTAGTTCAGATGTGCTTTGGCACAGGTGATCACATCATCCGTTAAAGGTTAGGTTGTCCTTTGTCCCTTCATTTACTACACTGGAGTGAACCTAATAATTTTTTCCCTTTGCTTCTCTATTCAGAGACAAACTCTATTCAGAAACAAACTCTATTCAGAAACAAACTATTGAATGTGACATGATAACATATCTGTCAAATTTCTAGAGGCCAATTTGATATCATCGAGCCACTCAATATGATTTCATTATATCTGCATTCCTCTCAGACCAACCATGTTTATCTCAGGTCAGGTTATGATATTTGATAGTATTAATGCATAACCTTAAACACTTAACAGCTGCAAATTAGGTGATATTACAGGCTCTTATTTTTAAATTCAGATAACTATGGGTTCTCAGAGAGGATTACGTCAATCAATATTTCGTCAAATTTGCTAACAAAGTTTGGACCAGGTGACTGTCACAGGCTGTTTGCCAAATATCTAACAACTATTTAGCAATGCACGGAAGCAATCAGTACCCTTCATCCTGCAAACCCATTAGTGGTGACCTGTCTGGGAATGATTTATTGTCAATATTAATATCCTCTTTGTTTGTATTGCCGGTCTTGCTATCTGATTGGTTCAGTGACCAACAAGAGATGTTTGGATTCTCTATCTATGGCCTCAGAACATGAAAACTGTAGCTTGTGTCCCTGTTGGTGTGGATTATTGGATTTGTTTAATAGTTGTGCTTATAACTCTACCGCTCTGTATAACGGTTTTGCTGTTCAATTGGAAGGCACAATTTAAGCGCTGCATTACAAGCTAATGTGGCTTACAGATTGTAGCTAAAATGTAAATATACACCGATCAGCCATAACATTAAAACCACCTGCCTAATATTGTGTAGGTCCCCCTCGTGCTGCCGAAACAGCTCTGACCAGTCAAGGCATGGACTCCACAAGACCTCTGAAGGTGTCCTGTGGTATCTGGCACCAAGACGTTAGCAGCAGATCCTTTAAGTCCTGTAAGTTGCGAGGTGGGGCCTCCATGGATCGGACTTGTTTTTCCAGCACATCCCACAGATGCTCGATCGGATTGAGATCTGGGGAATTTGGAGGCGAAGTCAACACCTTGAACTCTTGTCATGTTTCTCAAACCATTCCTGAACAATTTTTGCAGTGTGGCAGGGCGCATTATCCTGCTGAAAGAGGCCACTGCCATCAGGGAATACCGTTGCCATGAAGGGGTGTACTTGGTCTGCAACAATGTTTAGGTAGGTGGTACGTGTCAAAGTAACATCCACAGGAATGCCAGGACCCAAGGTTTCCCAGCAGAACATTGCCCTG
>OOFE01041346.1:0-13939 GCA_900323365.1 Monocentris japonica | reverse complement strand
TTGCATGTAGTACCTGGCGACACATTCCTCTCTGTCTCCTTGCCCTCCTCGCCGTGGTCTAATGAATCAAAGGCAGTGGACCAGCATGGACTGTGCTATTCGTTCATAGTGTCTAGTCAGAGCAGCTGCAGTTAGAAAGGCTCACCTATTTCAACAAGGCACCAGGGAACATGTCGCCCCCCACCCCCTGCAGTCACCGTTGAGGCTTATCTTTTAAAATGATGTCACCTTGTACAATAGAGTCATTCATTTGTGTGCTGTCACATATCTCAGACACCACTGATTGAATTTTGACTGAACTTGTGGGAATGATGCAATGATTAGTTCTGGACGGCGCTGCATCGCCTGTTTTGATGTCTGTCTGTCATTTGTGATACTGCAGACACTGCTAGTTTGATTTTGACCAAATTTGGAGGAAATATACATCTTCCTACAATGTTGCAGCGTTTGAAAAAATTGCAGTTATGCGTCATAAGGGGGCGCTACTTTGTTCATTTCCCCCTAAGACTTCTCATTTACTTCCTCATTGGCCCAAGGGGTGACTGCATTATTTGTGCAACTAACCAATACTGCCAATGCTATGCAGCCCCATACACAACAAGCTGCGATGCACTGTGTGTTCTGACACCTCTCTATCATAGCCAGCATTAACTTTTTCAGCAATTTGTGCTACAATAGCTCTTCTGTGTGATTGGACCAGACGGGCTAGCCTTCACTCCTCACTGGTATCAATGAGCCTTGGGCGTCCATGACCCTGTCGCCGGTTCACCGGTTGTCCTTCCTTGGACCACTTTTGGTAGGTACTAACCACTGCATACCCGGAACACCCCACAAGACCTGCTGTTTTGGAAATGCTCTGATCCAGTCGTCTAGCCATCATGATTAGGCCCTTGTCAAAGTCGCTCAGATCCTTACACTTGCCCATTTTTCCTGCTTTCAACACATCAACTTCAAGAACTGACTGTTCACTTGCTTCCCAATATATCCCACCCCTTGACAGGTGCCACTGTAACAAGATAATTGATGTTATTCACTTCACCTGTCAGTGGTTTTAATGTTGTGGCTAACAGCAAATTGTACAACTGGACTTTCTTTTCTTTGTCTCGATTTATCTTTAAATCCATCTATAGGATACAACTAGTCAAACACACTATATTCCTCAGTCAGCCTTTCCAACAGTTTTGTTTTCTTCAGTCTTTCTTTTGTCCCCATCTCCCATCTCTGTCCTTTTGCTGAGTTGGTCATTTTTGCAAGCGTAAAATCCCTGATAAAGACAGCTGTAAAAAGCTTCACTTACTTCTGGTGAGAGCAGTAGAAAATATGCTTGCGCTGCTGGGTTCGGGCTAAATCTAGTTAGCTCCTCTGAGCTTCCTGTGTTGGCCATTATATTACGGAGCGGTTGATGATCTAGCTCTATATAAACTGGATGCTTTGCCCGCGAGACGTTTTTGACCCCTTCACTTTCTTGTTTGCATCATGGCAAACTCATTTGATGTTATTAACTAGAGGAGATATTATTCTCCGTCTCAAGTTCGACTCTGCCACCTTGCTTTTATGCTAGGTTTACGCTTGTTTTTATGACCCTATTCCTGATTTTCTCTCTCTTATTCCCTCTCTCTCTTCCTCTTATTAAGTGAGGACATTGTTTCTCTTCCGTCCTAAAATAAATCCCAATCCAACCTACTAGTTAATCAAGTCTTTCTGCCTCTTGAACCCTGTCACCATTCTCAATGTGCCCCTTTGCTCCATGGCCTCCCTGTAACTACTATGACTACTTCCAACAGACCCACCCCTCTTCTAATACTGGGCCCTGTCAGAATGAACCTATTCATATGGGCCCTCTTTTACACAGGGTTCCCCCACTTTTCCCCATCTAGTCACACACCCTTCCTGGCTTTCTTTTCTCTGATTGTACTTGAAAACAAGGATTTTTGTTGGGGGGCTCCAAACAAGCAGGTGCAGCAACAAAAGATACAATGTTATGTAGAATAAGGGATAATGGGAAATGGGTTTTGTGTGTGTGTCCAGACTTGTGTGGCTAGAAGAGTGAAGTCATTTCATCCCCGTTTCATCCCCCCCGCCACACTGGCTCATTGAACGCTCCCGCATTTGCGAAGCAGAATCGAAATCGTGGGAAGGCAGAGCTCTTCCTACAAAAGCCGCAAGTAGTGAATAACACAAGACATCTCTCCTACACTGGCTTTTCATTGCCACGACTAGAGGCTCCTCTGTCCTGCATGACCTTTATTTACCTCTGGTCTACTAATGAGACCGACCGCTCTCTTCTCTGCTATGTTGCCACTAGTTCTGCCAGCTCTATGAAGCGAAGCGCCAATGGTATCGTGATCCAAGGTTATGAAATACCACTCTAGGGAACTTTTATAAATGTATTTGCAAGACGGCTCCATTCTCACAGTTGTTACTAGTGTGTAGCCCTTCTATGCTGTTCAAGATATGGCTTTCAGACCTTGGTATGTGACGATAACGCCAAGAGAAAGAGACGAATATTTGCAGCACACGGCAAATACCGATACAATGCAATACAACATTTCCCTGATGAGACTGCACCTTGGCTTGTTTGGCTATGCAAAGTGTTTTTATTGACTCATCAAAGACATCTCCCAGACTCTGTGAGAACACTATTACGCTGGTCAACAATGGCAGCCGGTGCTGAAAGCTGAGGGCTGAATAAGAATGAGAGGAGGGCTGTCGGAGTGCCAACTGAGTGGCGAGGCGCTGCAACCTCATTTGGAGTGTGAACCATTTTGATGGCCCGTTCCTGTCAGTATTCAGGACATGTGTGAAGCGGCGTCTACCAGCCCATCACCGCCGTCACCCCCCACCCCCTCAACCCCAAAGGCACAGACCCACTTCCAACAGCAATGATGACTTTGGCCCTTTAGCAAACACACAGCCCTCTGGACACTCAAAGCAATACAGTAAAAACTAAGAGACGAGGCTGTGGAGAGGCTGAGACATGACGGAGGGGAAGGAGAGAAAATGGCCGACGAGACGGAGGAGAGAGGTCAAGAGAAGGGAAGATAATGAATGTTGTCATTAGTTATGGAAACTATCCCTCCAACATGGCACGTTCACATGCAAGGGTGGAAGTAACAAATTACTCCCATGACTGTAATTGAGTAGCCTTTTTTGCAATGTCACTTTTACTATGTATGTTTTGAAATGTTTTGATAAATTATACTTCATTACATTTTAAATAACATCCATTACAAGAGTACAAATTCTGTAGTTTCTCCATCGCATCAAAAACTGGACAACGGTAAAAATATATCTGCACCAAACAAGTGCTAGCATGTGTAGGAAATGTTTAATTAATTAACTAACATTAAATTATCACATTTATCCATGATATAGCTTAGTTAGCATCCCACTAGCTACAATATTATTGATTTGTGTTAGCCAGGTAGTTAGCTAGCTGTGCTAGCTAGTTGGTTAGGTAGTAACAAAAGAAGCATCAATGTAGCAACATTATTGGATAATGGGAATGGGCATTTTTAGTACTTCACACATCAAAAGAGAAAAGAAAGAGAGCGAGAGGGACAGGCGGAGAAAGCATCAGGATGAATAGCCTCTAAGAGAGACCAGAGAGACGTCCTTCCAGTGTTTGGTGGTTTGCTGTTCGGGTGGAATAGAGGTTAGATCAGTGCGGCTGAGTGTCAGCACCACTGAGGGCGTTCAGAAGTCGGCATCCAGGTTCCCACTACTGCATCTCACCTCCCACTCGCCTTCCTGATGGGACTTAAGAAGTCATTTCAGTGCGCAATTCATGTTTGATGACTTTATTGATTTTCCTTTCCCCCCTCTCCTCTCGCCCTCTCTTTTCATCTCCCTTGCCTATTTTTCTCCTCTCCAGTCTGCCATTCCCTATTGACTTAAATGTACCTACAGTTGCACCTGCCCTCTGCCGCTCCCCCTCCCCTCCCCTCCCGTTCCGCTCGTTGCCGCCGACTACCGCCTTCCATCGCTGTGAATGAAAGCATCTTGCACCGGAGACCTTTTCATTATTACTCTTTATCACACCGGGCGCTCAGCGTAACATGCTTTTTCTATTTGGCTGTCGAAAAAAATGTTACCCAAAGAGTTCAAGGTCATAAAGTGTTCCTGTGTGACCTCTCAGTCAAAGTCATTAGATCTCTTCATCTTCACTTCTGTACCTGCAGCCGATATTGTATGTGAGACTGTATGCCACAAAATAAGCTAGCTAACCATGTCTGTTAGCCTGCTCTGGGCTGTCCTCAAAAACACTTGAAGAAATGCGCCACGGTTTGAATATTTTCTACACACACACAGTGGTGCTCCCCTGCAGTGTTCAAAATAGATTTTAAGACCCCCTCGCTGCCCCTCCAAGGGCTGCTGCTCTTGCAATAGCTACCTAAGGTACAGTAATGTCACAACAACATTAAACAAATACATTTCCAGGGAAAATCCCCTCATGGCTTAATAACTTAAGTCACTAGAGACAACATACCCTCTCTACAACCTCCATCACATGAAATCTACAATACTGTAAGTGACAAGCAGAACTCTGTTATTCAAAGCAACCTCCCCTCCTCCGGGAGGCTTAGCACATGGCCTATTAAGCATCTCTGTTAATGAGTCTGCATGAATGTGATATTCTTATCAAGACATTCTTCAAGGGAGTCTTGTGTTTGCTTTGCAATCGAAAGACGGCGAAAGGCCTGGCGTGCCAAACGGGATGTGTGTGATTTTGAGAGGGACCGAAAAAAAAAAAAAAAAAAGAGTAGCGGCTGATGACATGAGTCATGCCATCACCCACCGCCGGTGGAAAATGAGGAGACAAAGGAGCAGACAAGTGGCCTGACCCTGGAGAGCCATCAAAACACTGAAATACAATGAGACTTCTCTGTCTGAATTGAAGTCGGGGACACTTTCAACCATAGCCGGAGGCGACTGTTAGAGACTGGGTTAGTTATAAGATAAGGGCTGATGGACAAAGAGCTGCATTTTGGTAGACAGAGTTAACTAGGTGGAAACTGTGAGAAAATAGTGAAAAGGACAGGGTTTCTTTTGTGTTCTTTATGAAGAAAAAGGTCTGCCGTTGGGCAATAGTATTGTTTTCAGGCTTGGTTTTTTCAAGGGTTACAATTGAAGGAAAGCACATAATCTATTCTTGGTTCTCGGTTACTTAACAGCACTTTAAAACTTTCTTAACAGGGCATACTATTGGCTCACTTGTGTACCATGTAACTGTGACATCCTGGGTTCAAATCCTGGTCCTGGAAGTTTTGTCGCATGTCATCCCTCTCTCTCTACCATATCTTTCCTGTCTATCTCCACTGTCAACTGTCAACTCCTTTGGGCAAAAAAAAAATTGTAAGTACAGTACACTAGCTGAATGTATTTACGTCAAGTGGTTTTACATGTCAAGCGCAGGATGGTTTCTGTTCCTGAAGGATATGGATTTCTTGACATATGAAACACAGATCCATAAACTGTGTTTCCCAGCTTCCTTTGGAGCAGCTGCCCCTTATGGTCTGAGTGAAGGAGTGACCTTATGTTTCTTAGCTACCAGACAAGGACAATGACAAGGTTACATCTGCTGCAGAAGCCAGGCTGACTCTGTTAAAGGGGAATACTGAATTATGGTTATTTTCCCATACGCTCTAGTACAGGGCAGTTTGCTCTGTAGTGAGATGCCAGCCAGAAAGTGCCACCACCAAATCTGTAATATAAAATGAGATGAAAATTAAATTGCAGCAGGAAATTAGTAATAGGATACAGCAAAGAAGAAATACAATAAGACTGTAGCAAATGGGGGGCATTGAACATAACACAACAATCCCAGCATATTAAAGGTGCTATGTGTATCATTTTAGCATCAATATATCATGAGTACATTACTTTTGAGACAATTGTATAATAACCGTAAACATATTAGACTATCACTGAGAAGACCGGCAGCCTCTACCGCTACACTGCATTTTACATTGTGTGCCACTGGATTTGGTGGGAACTTTGCTGGATTGCTTTACGGTACACAACAGGAAGAGGGAGCTGTTCTTCCAGCACTAACGGAGCTAAAGCTGTCTGAGTTTCTGGCAATGTCAAATGGTGGAAGTTACACGTTTTATTATTCCTTGTCAATTTGGAGCATCAGTGTGGGACTATGTGAAGGCTCAAATGAGAGTCAGCCTCTATTTGAGTTCTAAATATAGGCAAGTAGGATAACCAAAAACAAACAAAAAGAAAAAAGAAAAGCTGGAGCTATTTTGTTCTGTTGATAACAATAAAACTCCTGTCAGTAATTTTACACATCAAATGAACTATTTTAGCTTAAGCTTAAGTACAATTACTGTGTTAGACAAAGATGTTGTTGACACTTCAGTGACAGTTTTCTAGCTAGCCAACATCCTACTTTAGTATGCCAACAATATCCTTGAAATATTATTGGTGGATGCACATCCACTAAAAGCTTTAGCGCAATTTACAGCCATCTTTGACATTCATTTAGTGATATCTGCAGAGTGTTTAGAAATTGTTTTGGTCGCACTAGCCTTGGGCGACTTATAATGAGTGGAACAATAAGCTACAGTTCCTAGCTCACCAAAAATGACGAGCAAACAAAAGAAAGGAGTCAGGGCTTTTTTAGAATATTCCTGTAAACATAGAGCAATCGTGGAAAAGCAAAAGAAATAGCTTGAGATAGAGCGTTTCTGCAGCTATTTTTTACATGGGTTATGAGTTAAACTACTACAGTCACCGGTAAAAGGAAGGACAGAGTCTATTTTGGCAAACAAGCTGCCCTTATATCAGAGGAAAGAAAACAGAAAGACCCCGTGGTAGAGGGCAATGTCCTTTAGTAGACAAGAAAGGAAGAGAAACCTGGATGTGAAATGAACTAAAACTGAATCAAATAGGCTTGAGTTTCAAAAAGGCATGTTGGTGCTCAGATCAGATTTGCTCCATTGGGAAAATATGACTTTTTTGTGTTAAAATTCTTTTGGGAAACTGGGCCCCGAGCCATATAATTACTAGGGTTAGATATATGGGGCCGATATAGGCCCTTTCATACTGTCTAGTCATTATTGTCCACCTCCGATATAATGGAAAATGTTTGATTGATCACAGTTTGATTGATTAGATATTTATTGTATAATTGATCAATACTACACAGGTTGTCTGGGAAGCCCTTAACTTGAATTGATTCAAGAGATATTTTGATTGGATTCTACTCAAAGATGCATAAATATGTTTGATTATTATGACTATTATGGGTTTCAGTGTAGAGTTTTAGTGTCCCGTGATGGTCTAAATGCTGTTTCAAAGGCTTTTGCACCCTGAAAAATAAAATTCTGGCCGAAACACTTGAATACTTGTCACTTTTTAGACAACTATTAAAGTGAAGTTTAAAGATATTTACAATTTTGACTATCAGTGGCCTCAATCCAAAAATTCAGAAACTGATATTGTGTTGTTTTTGTGTTATGTTGGGCCTCTGATCACATTTGCTCCAATATAACCAGTGTAAAAAGACACATTTGCTGTCATTTGCTGTCCAGTGTGATGTGTGGATATCAGTAGCACGGACAGACGGGAGTCTCCCCAACTGTAGTACCACCTCACTGACAACTGGTGGCAGCCATGTGCTGCTGGAGTTGGATACAACAAACACATCCAACACTTTGCATCCAGTCATATAAATATACAACAATGAGCTACCCTAACATACCCCTCTGGTTACAGACACACACACACACACACACACATAGAAACACAAACACATGTACATACATACACAAAAAAATAGACATAGACACATGCACATACACACCCAGAAGCACACACACATGCACATATACATGCATATACATACCCAGAAACACACACATGCACATACAGTATGCATACATATACATACACATGCACACACAACCGCCCGCACAAAGGCACACACACACTCACGCAAACAAACATACCAACTAGGATTCAGACACACCAACATATCATCACTCTGGCTGGTCTTCTCTTTAACACAACCCTCCCTGGTTTGATCCTCACCAAAGACTTGGCCTCTCTAGCTGCCTGTATCCAAGCAGCCGTGACAGCGTAGAGATTTAGGGATTGTGGGCAAAGAGACGGACACAAGGCTCATTGAAGGAGGAAGATTGGTTCCATCCGGGGTGGGGGTGGTGGTGAGGGGGTGTCCTTTTTAACCTCTCGTGTTCCATCTTCGCTCTGCAAACAGGAAGGGACTGTTTACTGGAAGAATCCCCCAGCAATGTTAAAGCCCCCCAACAGCAACAACAACTGTTTATATCCACTCTGCTCCCATAGACAAAGCTCTTGCATCACACAGACAAAAACAAAATCAAACACAAATTAAAATGTCAATGTGTACAAGAAGGAAAGCGTAATGAGCAGGGATGTAGTGGAGGGAATTGTAGGATTGAGTTTACCACCTTTCTAGGCTAAGGTAATTCTATTTGACATAAATTCACAGTGTGCATAGTAAGGAGTATCAAACTGACGTAAGTTATATGAGGACAGGTTCCTTAAAGGGGAAAAAAAGCATGAATGAATGCTTTTCTATGACGACGACCTTCTTTTTTATTTACCACTACATCCCCGGTTATGAGGGAAGAACATGTTGTCTTTTACACTGCGATGAAATGCTCTGGGCCAAGATTGCGTGCACATGTGCAAATACACACACACACACACACACACACGCAAATACACACATGCTCTCATCACTAATCATCATTAACTGCATATTCTGTGAGTGCGCTCTCAAAAACCACCGTTCTGTGAGAATCATCCAACCAGCCAGGAGGAAGCATCCACACTTCTTATCATGGCAGTAGAGGGAGGGACTGTGGTACTGTTGGTTCCTGGCAGAGAGACACCAGCTCACTGAACCCAGCGTATGATATCATTTACAACCAAAAATCTCCAAAAACCAGCTGATAGCCAGATAGTTTCACTCCTGGTTTCTGGGGGGAAAAAGTGGGCCAATGACTGATGACTGACAAGATATTATTATTTGGTCAAAGTGCGTTAGATATGACCTTCAAATACTTGGGGTCCCTCACTTCTAGAGGTTAAAAAAGTGGGCTTGTACCCAGAAGGTCACCGGATCAAATCCCTGGACCGGTTGGTAGGTCGTACTGGGCAGCTCCCAGCGTGAATGTGTGGAAAAGGTTGTAATAAAAAAAACTAAAAACTAATAAAATACATTTCTTTGCTTCATCTTTGCTCTTGTGCTTTCAGCTAGCTGCACTGGTCCTGTCATTCACTTCCCAGGGAAGGTTATTACACTATTACCTGCCTCTGATTTCTTCTGCTCTGACACGATTGGCTGTTACATGGAGAGCCCCTGCCCAACCCGCTCCGACATCACTGACCTCATCAAATATAATTACAGACCTGGGACGACGTTTAAACAACATCACCACAAAGGTCAGCTTTGCCATTCCAGTCCAGGGTAGCGGGCAGAACTCAAGAGTGCTCACGATAGATAAGGGAATTTCTGTTCAAAATGTTCTTTTTTTTGTTTAAAGGTCCAGTGCAATAAGACAGGCATTTCCCAAACTCATGGTAGTATTTAACAAAGGGCATGTTAATTTATCTAAAATATTAGAACTGTCAGTATTGAGGCGCTTTGAGAGATTTTCCCTCTGGTTGTCAACAGAATCAACCCGTTTTAGAAATCCAGTCTACTTCCCGGTATAGGCGACATCACATTTGCCCAGATGTCAATAATAGGGAAGGGAAATTGGGAAGATCTCAGTTTTGTATTATTTTCTGATCACCTACATTTGAAATGTTTCTCCTGAAACCCCCTTAGGAGGAACAGAGAAAATAAATTCTGATGAGATACATTTGAAGATGCTAACATGTGACATATATAATAGTAATAAGCTCCTACTATATGACTGCTGGCCCCATGGATTCAAGAAAAAAATGCAGCAGGATGTGAAAACTGTGCATGTTTGAGAAGTATTGAGTTTTCTTTGAGATCTTTCTCTAATCTCATGGTCTCATAGGAGAGTTAAATGACACTTATATCGGATCATTTAGAGATCAGAGATGTGATCAGAGTGAGAGCAACATGAGCTTTTATGCGGTTGTTTCTCCTGAGTTGAATTTGAGAAATAGGAGACTAAAATGCCTTTAGTCTCATTTAGTGTTAAAAAGAGCTTGAGAGCTCAATTGTGGCTTGGAGACATAAAAGAGAGAAATATGAGATCTCTTCTTGGAAATTGCTGTCCTATGGGATGCTCTGATTGGTCGACAGCATGCATAGTTAATGATGTGCCCCGCAGCCTGCGAGCTGTTTGCTGAACTAGCCAAATCTATCACCGTGGCTCCATTCTATGGATCACCACTGGGCGCTGAAGATCCGGCGCCGAATATTTGTTCCCCAAAGATCCAAAAATATTGATATGTGGCGAATGGCAGCATTAGAGGGAAGGATTACGCTCACGCTGTCCTACAACCTTTGTGTGTGCTGCCCATTGAACATTTCTCCAATGCCCATGAATGTTAGATGCTTGAGCTTTGGACATGCTGGCCAACAAGAAGTAAGCGTTGCGAAGCACATGAACAGGGCCACACCCACTCAGCCTACTGAGAACCGGCTGAGCATCGAGGAAAGCGTCACTAAAGCAATTACATCAATTAGATGAATCATCAAAAACTATTACACGCCACTCACGCCTTTGCTTTATCATCATTACTGCACTGGATCTTAAGTATTCCCACCGATGCAGAGATCCCCATGAAACATCCTTGCAAAGTTCACAAGGCATTAATGCTTGTTGTGAAAGCAAAATGAAATAAAACCTTGTTTTACATTTGGCTGCATGTAGCATTAATGCGGAATGGCAATGGGAAGCATTTATGAGAACCTCATGCTATTAATCCACACAACACTCTACACAACACTATGTAAGGTAGTCAAAGCTAATCAATTATCCTGTATCCACGTTGCCTCTGCCTTGGAGGATCGGACAACGTCGCCATGCAGCAGCTGAGGCGAGGTTGCCACCGCAGCGGCTGGTACGTTCGCTTCCTTACACCCTGGAGGCTGCATGTACATCATCCTCAAACAAAGCGCTTCACCTTTGTACCAACACCCCGGCCCGCCTCCGGCCTTAAATCCCATTATGCTTTAGGAACGCAAGTGGGAAGAGACATTTGAATGTGCAGGAAGTTGAGGAGCAGGAGCAGCTGTGTGTGCTTCCCTCTCCGGGGAGAGAGAGAAAGATAAAGAAAGACAGGGAGAGAAGAGAGGGAGAGAGAGAGAGCGGTGGGGGGACAGAGGGGATAAGGTTACAGCAGTGGGAGATGATTAGCATATTGCTACGGGACGTAGTGTACACTGCGTTCCCTGTTTTCTTCTTTTGTCCTCTGCTGTGGTTACATTTGCCAAACAGGATGCATGCATGTATTGCTCATGTAGAGTTAACAACAAAGTACTAGCAGTGAAAATCTGCAGTCATGGAAACGTGCTGCAGGTTATGTTCTATAAGAGAGGCTTTTAAAGATTTGAATGCCCCAGGGTTTAGTTTGAAACAGTTTACTAAACTTACAGATGAAACTCAATATTGTATTCCTTGTCCATTGTCCTTGTCGGAGCACAGCACTAGGAATTAACAGAAATCCGGAGAATCATATGATATAACATGCTGGGACCGCGTTGAAAAATTCATGATATGTTCTTCAAAGGCTGAATAATGTGGTGTAGTGTCCTATCTTTGGTCTGTACTTTCCCATGGGAAAATATCTGTCAAGTCACTTTTCTTGATAAAAGGGGGGCGAACCCTCAGTAGAGTCACGGCGTTATCAAGTTAGAGGTAGGAAACACGGAGCGGTGACAGGCTGAAGCCGTACGAACTCATCTGCGATTCAACATAGTAAGAAATCAAGCGTTTACGCGGACAAATAGAGCTATCGCAGTGATTTCATTTCGACAAAAAGGCAGATCACGTTCGGCTGAGAAAACGGATATTCCCTCTAGCCTGGTGCCTTTGCGTTTTTGTGCCTTCTGTCTCCTCAGTCTGCAACACCGAGGGAGCCTTTGTAAAACACCATGAATGAAGGCGCTAAGAGTGAACATTTCCCTGGCATTTAACACCAGGACTGCTCTATCGCGTCATTGTCCACACATGACCGTCCACATTTGTCAATATGGGCCGCGAGAGCAGTCGGTTTCATTGTTTCTAGAATGACATATTGATAGACTGATGCTTGCTGTGTTTCACTCATCATTTTCTTTTATCAGCATTGATTTTTTTTTCTTGCCCTCCTCCCACGGATCCCAGTGGGCCATGGGTCAAAGAGGAAAACACTATTGCTCATCAGTCTGAGTGATGCTGCTCACAGCTGATAAAACGGAGCACTATTAAATGCAAAGAAAAGGGTAATGAAAGTTTAAAAAAAGTGCAAATTTAACAGGCTTCACTCAGGCCATCAAGAACTGTAGCTTCCTCTTGGGGCGAGTCTCCAGGGTGATCGATGGCCATGCCACCCTTCCAGCTGATTCAAATATACAATCAAAGGGTTTCCTCTCACCAGTGGAGTGAATTTGACTGACCCCTTCAATGCCGTTACATAAATACAGAGCCCGGTGAATCAACTAGAAACCTAAACAATATGCGATGTACAACAACTTACTTTCTTTTCCGAAAGGAATTAACGAGCTACCGCAGATTGCTTCACTTCCCCCACCACTCCTCTGCTCTGCTCTGTTCTAATCCAGGCACAGGTCTTTTTTTTCTGGCTGTCAGAG
Organism: Monocentris japonica; assembly: GCA_900323365.1. NCBI lineage: Eukaryota > Metazoa > Chordata > Actinopteri > Trachichthyiformes > Monocentridae > Monocentris > Monocentris japonica. Next base: position 1,164 of record OOFE01041346.1, on the reverse strand, counting down.
TCCTCAGTGGGATTGGCAGTTTAATTAACTTCATATCTCCGTGTGCTGCTGGAGAGCAGCTACTTCTCTCTGCACAAGAGGTTGTGCAAGAGTGGTCTTCGGGACCTGCCGCATGGAGATCCCCGAGATGAGTAGTGTACTGATTAGTATACCAACAGCGTCCCAAAGTTCAAGACCTCCAGGTAGCTATCAAGGTCTGGAGCTATTGAACCTCCCTAGACTTAAAGGGGCATTAATTAATCTATGACCTCTATTGATCTCTATCAGCAATCAGTAGGAATTGTAACAACATTGATAGCTTATCTCCTTCGACACAAGGGTCTAGCATAGCCCCCACCCATCCCTTTGAATGGGTGGGGAGTTCAAGTACGGGCTCTATGAGTTTTGAAAGCCAGAAATCTCCCGGCCAAGTAATCAGAGTCATTGGTATTGACCAGCAACCCTATAAACCCCCTGCAGATATATTATAGTCATTTTGTGTAATGGGACAGTAAAAAACCTTACTTATTTCCCTTTTAAACCTATCACAATGACAGTGTGTTGACAGTGGTCTCTCAAGCTCTTTTACACTCGAGACATGACATATCTCTTTGCAACATCACGCAATAACCATTAACAGCCTCATGCAGTCACATCGACAAATAGTCAAATGGCCTAGCTAAACCGGTGTGCAATCACTGAGGTGGTTATTTGCTTTGTGGTAACATGCAGCATATCAAATCAAATCAAATCACATTTATTTGTTTAGCCCTTAATCACCGTTACAGTCTCTTAAGGGCTTCACAGTGCCCAACATGTGAAACAATAAATGGCTAGTACACGACATCTCCCAGCCTTGCACCCTCAACAGAGGACAAGGAAAAACTCCCAAAAAAAACTTTTAGGGAAAAATTGGAAGAAACCTCGGGAGGAACTACTCAGAGAGGGATCCCCCTATCAGGACGGTTGGGCGTGCAATAGATGCCAAGTTTGGGCAAGCAGCGTATACACAATGTTAAATAAAGGTTTATTATGGTCGGACAGCCAGATCTGATGTGGGGCATCACAGAAAACAACAGCTCAGTCAGTGTCATCATAGGACTAGGGGACCACGCAGGCGCCAACACTGCCCAGATAGGAGAACATACTTAGTTGTCATGCCAATCAGGCAAATTGAAATTGAAA
>OOFE01041343.1:4924-22175 GCA_900323365.1 Monocentris japonica | reverse complement strand
TAGCTTAATTCTTACACCAAATGGCTGACAAGGTGCTCTGAGAGAGGATTCTTGCATTTACAGTATATATCCCAGCCTATATTCATTTTTTAGGAGGAGTGTGGGGTCCACACAACTTTCTAATATTTTTACTCTTTATTTAGACAGGGGCAAGGTACAGAGACAGAGGTACAAACTTATTTATTAGTAAAACCTAATAAAAGTAGCAGCTAAAACAAGGTACCACACTAGCTAGTAAACCAAATTTTTAACAAAATACTTCACACTCACTAACTTAAAACAGTGCACAGTCGCACTAAGAGTAAACCATTGATGTGAATTATTATTGAGTCAAATGTAATCTGTAATTATCATACATTCAATGGAATCATGAGCTCAAAAGTAAAAAACCTTTGTGAATGTTGAAATTCATTGGTATTCATGTTAAGTGGCCAAGACACAGTGAGTCAATGAAACACACCTTTCCCATGACTCTGGGAAATAAATCATTTTAATTCTACAGAAATAGCTGGCAGAAACGTAATCAAAATGCCTCCTCTCTCCCTGCATTGAGAATTTGGGACTAGTTTTAGTGATGAGTTGGAGCTAAGGCTGATTTCCCTGCTGCTATGTGGATTAAGTATACTGAACACACCCGAAAGCAGCCACAGTGTCTTCACCCAGGTACCACTACTAGGAAAACATGTTGAACTGTACACTTACACACACACCTTTATCTTCACTGCAGAAATGGCAATTACAGTATTTCTCTGACATGCTTAAAGGATGGATTTAACTTGGAAAAATGATTAGTCTTCACCAAATGGATTTCTCCAGACATTGCATCTCTGATTACCAGCCGATACAGTAAATATGGTTTGACACTGTGATATGGTATGAAATTGTCTCAACATGGAAAAAAAACAACAACATCCAGGTAGACAACACACTTGAATAAGCCGAGTAATCATTTTCCGTAGCGCTGTGTGTTGCTCCAGTGGGTGGGTTGTTCTATGTTGTCTCATCAATTGCAATCCCAGAGAGAGTGAACACCCGGCTGTTTCCTGTTTGGATGCTGGGGTCTAGAATGCTTTTCTCAAATACCTCCTCGAGGCAGCAATTGGTGCAATTTCTAATCATTTTCTAATCATGAATAGAGCCATATTAACTCCAAAACCAATCTCTATTGCTTGACCTCTTCTTCATCCCTCCTCGCTCTTGTCTTCCTCCTCAAGCAATACCTTATTTTCTCCTCATCGCGTGCCTTCTCCATTTTAATACTTTAGATGAAAAAAACTCTATTTGTTTACTTTAAGTTTGATCGCCATATGTGGCTTAATTTAAAGTTGCATGTGGTCATCAATTGAAGAGCCAAGTAATCCCTGCTAACACTTTTTAAACACCTGTGCGCAACCAATTGACTGTTGAAGAGGAAATCTGACAAAGCTTGAAGGTGAAACACGTTCATTACAGCATTTTTATTGTTGTTCTAAAGAAATATTGAATATTTGAAAGTGATGGAGCCTATCTGAACCAGCTGAGAAAACCACTGTTGTGGAAAGGGTACTGCTACTGAAATGTAAAGATGTCTATGATTCTCTCAACACTGAGCCAGAGAATGTGAATAGTAATTGAGCATACTGATCTGAGTTAGCATCATAAAAGCTAGCAAGCTAACTAGGCAGCTATATGTGTGTTTACCTATCTAATAACTTTATTTTTTATTAATAGTAACACCTTTCTAAAACATAGTTTACTAATGGCTTCATAATCAAGACAAACAAAAGACACATAAACAATGAAAATATCATTAACTTCATTGCACATCAAAGTTTAAAATGAGCTTCACAATCAAAACAAACAAAAAAACAAACAATGTTGCACAATGTTTTGAAAAATCACAGCTAATGCAATAGTCACTACAGGATCACAGAGGCTAGCATAATGCTATCATAACAGTGTTATAGTAGTTTCCTGCCTCTTTGTTTATTAGTTTCTGCAGTCTTGGCTTGACCTTGCCAAAATATTGATTTTTTTCAAACACTATTTCTTTTTATACCACTTGGGTAAAAAAGATGCCAGACTGTGTTTTGCTGTCACTCATAATTTCATGATTCAAATATGAAGCACTTAGTCACCTCTGCCTGCTGAATAGGCCAGCTAGTCTAGTAAAGACTATTTGATCATTCTGAAGTGTGCTTTTTTGCTGAAAAATGAAAAATATCACCCAATTTGTTACTTGCAAAATTGCCCATCTCTAACTTGTGCAACATTTTTTATTTCCATTTCAGTGCTTTAGTCTGCCCGTGCTGAGTTTTATAGTGCATTCGAGACAGTCTAGGATGGGATGCGACCCTTTGTATAGCATGTGCTCTTTTTTAGGATGATAAATGGTTTCATCTATACAGTTTTTAGGAGTTGATAATAGCTCTGTTGTCTAATTGTGGCTAAGAATATTTATGCTTGTACCTATTAACCATGCTCTGCACCTACTTGACTCAGGGAACACTAATGCCAGAGCAATACGCCATAAAACATAATACATAATGTGAACATCCTTTTATAGTGTACATTTATAGGGATGAAAAAATATTTTTTGAGGACAGGGGGAGGCTACACCTGATGGTACTGTATTGTTCTCTGAAAAGCTATTTTTTCGAGTGTGTCTCTCATTGACCTTGTGGACAGAACGATGAGAAATATCATTACATGAGAACTGTAATAGAAGAGGATCTGCAGGGCTCCAAACTATTTTTCAATAATTGAGTGCTCCTAACATTTTCAGTTTGTGGTAACAGCACATCATTTGACAGTAGTAAATCAGTCATAAAATGGCATCACAGTCAGTAGTGAATATGGCACTTTTTGAAAATAATTCTATGTTTAGTTGTATTCAGCTTTGCAGGGGTAAAGTTCATTTTATCTTTGATTGTGAACTGGCTGGGTTTTGTGTGTGTGTGTGTGTGTGTGTGTGTGTTCAACCTGCATTTCATGTTAAGGATATGGATACTTTAGGTTTCAATAATACTTCAATCATCAAATCGTAGCGTAATCATGTTTTGATGTGCCCATTATTAACCCACACATACACATTGCTGTGATTGTAATTCTAATTTGTCTGGCAAGCTGGAATTTGACATGACTTTTTGTTAAGGAAAAATAAATATTTACGAAACCTGGGTATGTTTTTGTCTCTACTGTATGTTTGTATGTGGGGTGTGGTTGATTTTCCCGACCCAGCAGATTAGGATGCAGGGCATTTTCCTTAAACTATGTACCTTGAGTATATGGGTTTGCATCAATAAAAAACCCATATACTCCATGTCCATGCTTGTGTCTGTTTCAGTCATTTATTGCTTGTCTTAGACATTTGCCCTCTCTGTCAACTGATATGTTACACAGATGCTGTCTTGCCTCACTCTCTTGTTCTTCTGACCACAGACAATTGGGCTTGGCACACGGCATTGTATGCAGATCAGATAGTAGAGTCGGTGCAGGCTGGCTCCAGTGTGTCAGCAACAGAGACGTGCAGTGCTCCAGACTGCAGAGTCAGCCTCTCACTGCAGTCGTTTTATGATTTAAAGGGTTATTATACTGCCCACAGTGAAAGAACCATCCCTGTATTGTATATTTCTTCATCTACTGAGGGGAAGAGTTCTGTGATCAATTACAGCATGTCAGTTAGGACTCAGATTGACAGGCAGCAAAAGCATTAACAAATATGGAATGATTTCATTTTGATAAATAAAACAGGAGACAACAGAATCAAATGGGTTTGATCCTTCCTTGAATGGAGCACTCATGAATAAACTGTACTGATACATGTGAGATGCAGTGCATGTTTGTAGTATTTTTCAACAATTGCCATGTAAAGAGAGACTGAAAAGCAGCTGTTAATCCTAAAGGTAGTCTGATTATGAAACAGCAATGGGTCAGTCAGACTCTTTTCCTGCTGCTGGCTTTGTCCAGCCACATTCAGACACAGATGTACTGTTTCTGGGAGGGTCACAATGACTGATTATGGACCAAACTTGGTCTTGGACCAAATTGATTTCCTCTTTAGGCCAACAAGGCGTTAACTCCAAGCACATAAGTCAGAAAATAATTACCAATAGGACTGCAATAGGACTTGATGTTAAATGAAGGTCTATAAGTTGACTGGGATAGAAACTCCCATCACTTCCCTGCTGGTAGCCCATCATACTCATACCCTCTCTTAAGTAACAGTGACTGTAATGGTGAGGTATACAAACTGTCATTTAATGGTGATTGACACATAGTGTCTTTGTTATGTTTAGTTAGAATGCTGTATGGTGCAGTGCAAGGTCTGTGCTGTTAGGAGCTGCCATGCAGGGCCCACAGATTCACAGCTTAGCATGTCTAAAAGTGAGCATCAGGCCAGTCTGCTGCCTTTAGCCCACTTGGCAGCGTGGTGGCTGTCACTCATCTCTCCCCAAGCCAGTGTGAGCACATCACTGATCTGGACCAGGATTAGAGGACCTAATACTAACAGCTGTGCTGGGATTAGCCACGTCAGTATTTACAGTTATTTTGTCAGCCAGCGTGCTGCACACTCTCCTCAAATAATGAACTGCTATATTTGAATTCTTCTTCTTTGTTTTCTTTTAATGGAACCTGAGCTTTAGATTAACTCTAAAAAGGCATTATCAAGCATAGTTTTTATGCATTATTTCCTTTAGGGAGAAATAGATAAAGAGATGCAGGAGGACTTGGGCAGATAGCGCGGTAGAGACGTGAAGGCAGTGACAGAAAGATTATGGAGGAGAGTGATGGTTGGGGAAAAAAAGACTAATGCTGAGGTATGTGAATAAACAGGACTGCCAGAGGGGTTTGAAGAAGTCACGGAGAACTAGAAACTCCTCTATGTCTCCTCTAAGTGAGACACAGAGGGAGAGAGAGATAAATAGGGTTAAAAAGAGAGAGGAAGACTGACAGAGAATGAAGAGAGGGATGATTACCTTGAAATGTGAATGTCTGCCACATAAAGATGTTGATGGATGGAGCAGTTATATCATGTGTGTGTAACAGTGTACAGTATATGCACAATGGTATGTAAAAAAAATGTCCTCTCTCAGTGGAGACTGATCACCCCATGATGGGCCATCATAGGATAGCTTGGACTGATTTCCAGTGCCTGTCTACAGAACTGTCATATTTAAAAAATTGATGCCATTTTCTAAAGTGGCACCACAGTCTTGCTTCTGATTGATAGTCCATTTTAATCTCCTCAGATGCTCTATGCAGAATAGAAGAGCTACAAAGAGATGCTGGTGTGGGGCTCCTTTGTGTGAGAGGTCAGTCCCTCGGTCCACAGTTTTAGACCCCAAGAATGACAGCCACCAACTGCTGCTCTCTTCCAATCCTTGCATATAGTATCTGGGCTGGCTGGCCTTGTGTTTATCAGGGGGTGTGCATGGATGTGATAAACAGATTTGGGGTGAATAATCTGCTAAGCAGCTCTGTGATGCATCCACCAGGCTCCCCATACTCAACCACATGCCTTTAGGGTTGTTGTATACTACTCTTGCCTCGAGTGGAAGGTGACTAGTGGCCACTAGTCATGCCCCCAATACCAGCTTATGTGAATCTTGTGTGTGATGGTCGGGGGTTGCACTTAACATATGCAGCTATGCATAGCATCACCTCAGAAAGCTTCTAAGTCACATGAACCGTGTGTGTACAACACTCACATTTGACCATTTGAGCTCATTACTCATTTACTCTTTTAGACATCAGTCAAATCAGTGCAATCAAAGCAACAAAGCATGCCATGTATCAATTGGTCTGATAGCATCACATTACCATCTTAATTAGTTTTCCTTTGTGCCAGCATTTGGGGGTGTTGTAGCAATGCCCTCCGTCATAGCTCCACACTTCTATATACCATTCAGATATGCACATATTGTGGGCCATCTGCATGTACCCATGCAGAGATGGATATAATCGTAATGTTGTGGTAAACAAAGCTCAGAACCCCCAGCTCTGTTGGCCAGCGCTAGATGTGTTTGATCATGCTGGATGGTTTAGAGGCACAGATGATCGCAGGCAATTGCTGCCTCTCTCTAAAACCACTTTTCTCCATTAAATCCCATCAGAATCAAGCCAATGGGGAAATATGATATAGACTAGTATGCTGTGTATACAACGAAGTTTCCTATGCATCATTCCTCTGAGGGCATACAGAGTTATTTGCTATAGCAGGGCTGGGCAATATGGACAAAATTAATATCACAATAATAAGAAATTATTTTGATATCGCTATATATAACAATATATGCCAACATATGCAAAATCTTGTTTTAACATGTTTGTGTTTAATCAAATTGATTGCATGGAAATTCATGTTATTATAACTTATGATGAAACCCTAATTTTCAAATAATATTCCCTTAATAGCTTCAGATTTAATTTTGTGAGAAATTTAATTGGCATTTTATCATTAATTTAGACAACAGTATCACACTAACTCAATATCATTATTTCAAAACAATAGGATTCTATTGAAAGACGATACATGATAATATTGAATTGTTGGCCAGCCCGTAGTATATACTAATTAAAACCTATTAACCTTGTAAATGCTTGTTAGAAGGAACAGATTTAGATTGATTGTTTTGCATTATCAAGTTCCCTCCATTGGTTTAGTAGATGGCTGTGAAACGCTGCAGTGTGTATAATTTCAGTTAGGGAAGAGAAATGCATGTAAGAAAACCCTCTCTCCCTGGGTGACCGCTGCTTTAGTGAAGCAAGGCGGATAAAAGGCTAGATTCTGATCCCTGACTCATTTTCCAGCTCATATTGTACATCTCCACAATATTGCTGGAAGGTTGCATGATATCCATGGTCTTTGAGAAACATAATCTCATCCTCGCTTTCTCTTTTGCGTTTTTCCCTCTTTTTTTCTCTTCACTCTTCACATCTCTCCACTAAGAGCCACGGTAGTATTCGCACATAGCAGCACAGGGCCTTTGCACCACCCACCCCACTCAGATTGGGGAAGAGGTTGGTTGAGATTCTCAAAGAGGTGCTCGTTCTAGGAGAGAATATCTTTTTAATTATTAAGCACCAATTCAACATTCTTGAATGCAAAACCATGAAGGAAGGTCATGGACAAATACTTTTTGACATACTGCCATACACACAACTATACATCCAGATATACAGGTGTAAGTAGGCTAAGTAGTAGGTTAGGCTGAGAGATGAGAGAATGTGATCGAGTGAAGGAATGCACGGAGACAGGAGTAATTAATTATGGATGTGCACGTGTGGTCTGTGGGAATGCTGTTACTGTAACTGGAGGAATGACGAGTGAGGGATGGGGGAGGGGAGAGCCTCCTATGCCATCTATAACTTCAATTTACATTATATGACAAGTCAATGGAGGCTAATTAAACATGACAGTGTTACAGCGTCACTGTTAACCCTTCATGGTCGCTGACTGGCTCTTAACTCGAAGGCCAAAGAATGCATAACGAATGTGTTTCAGTCAACCCCGAAGTGGAAATTCACGTGAGAAAATCTCATGGAGAGAGAGGCTGGGGTTTTGCAAGTAACATCTCAGCAAGAAACACAGGGAGCCGAAACAAAAGTGGCACCATGGTTCTGCAGCCACAATTTGCTACAAATTCAGATTAGCAGAAAACAATAGTAACAGTTGTCCATGGTTGATTCTTAAGTAAAATAAATGAAAATGCAGTTTTTAGTATTAAACACTGCCTGTTGTAGCTGGTCATCTCCAGCTTATAGAACTTGAGTTACATCTAGGACTGCATTTTATGTGTTGCCAGAGGCGTATTCACATTTCACAGTTCATCTATTTCCAACCTTCATATTGAAGCAAATTTTAGTAGACACTAATGATGCCAAAAGAGCAGACCGAAGCAATGCTGGGAGGTTTTCTAGCTGCCCACTTTCAATTTTGGAGACTGTTGATTTCAGTTACCATGGACCTCCTGATCTCAGCCTGCCGTTGGATGTGAGATGTTCTGTTGAGTTTTGAAATTGAAAATTGAACCGGCTGCACATTGGCTCTCTACACTGTACCTATCACAATATCTGACTAAAATCAAACTGTATTTCCACTCAGCCTGGACACTGACCAATAATGCAAGTTGGAATGAGACATTTTGTTGCGTCGATAGAAATATTTTAATAGAAAATATCACACATCCTATTTGAAATCGTCACAAGTATTCACACTTACTACAGTTTGTCCCAAACCAATAGGGTTGTACATAGATGTTTCTGTGCCCTTACATTCTTCTCCATAAGCATCAGTGGCCTCGAGATCTTGCCTTGGTAGCTACCATATTCTCTCTGTGAAGGAGAGTCTTGATCTGCTGTTGTTGTGAGGCTAGAATTATAAGAGGTAGTGTATGTCTGCGCTGGGCTCATAGCCCCAGGGGACACTGTAAACGCTCCTCATCTCCGCGCTGATCTCGGTCCTGACTGATTGCTGATGACTTTTTTAGGGCACAGACAACTTGTTTATTTATTCAAAAATTCCCCAATGCAAATAGCCCCCTCCACTCTCGTTTTCTCCTTTCCCCCATTGTGTGTCGGCACATCTGTCTTACTTGTCCGTTTCTGTCTCTTGAATAGGGATGATATGTTGTGGTCATCAGCAAAGTTTGCGATATAAGAACAGGGCAGCTGTTTTATATGTTTGTTTGTTTGTGTGTGTGGTACGTGCGGGTGTGTGTTTTGTACATGTGACAGAAATGGGACACTCTTGACTGCTGTTGAGATAGTGACACAACCCTATAGGCTCTCTTGTTCAAAAAGAATCTTCAGCAACCTCCAAACCACTATTTAGCAGACCACTGTCATAAGAAATCATATTACTGTTGTAAGGCAGTTTCTGACACCGGATCACTAACTATAAGCCTTGACAATACTATTAGGGTTAACTTACCATCACAATACCCGACATCAGCCTCAGATACACAACACATAGACCTCAAGATCAGTTGTCGTTGAGAAGTATTTTAGATAGTTTGAGTCTTCTATAAAGCAGAACCACTGGATTGCTATTTAAATCTGCTGTGTAGTTATTCTCACTGAGCTATATCTGCTTCACTTCTTCACTACATTTGTGATTCCCAAATAGAAATATAACTATGTGTTTCATACAACAGCTTGCAAGGTGTTTTTTTTCTCACAGTCCTTTCTCTCTGTTCATGTGCAGGTCTCTTGTTTTTCCGGTATAGTGTTGCAATTGTGTTACACCACCACAACACTTCTCAGTGTGTCTCATTCGAGTCGGATTATAAGCTGTGAGGCTATTGCATCTCCTACCCCTCCAGCCTACGCAGGCCTGTACACACACACACACACACACACACACCACACACACAAACAAATAAGAAAATGAGCAAACAAGCATTTTAAACAAAATGTTGCCTGTGTTAATCAGGTTGTAATTAAATCAGCCATCACCATCTGTCTGCCACACCTTGTTTTTTTTTTCTCTTTTTGTATTATCAAGTCAGCTGATACTTTGAACTGGATCAACTAGTGCCATTCCGTAGGTCAAAAATGCTGAGAAAATATAACCTCCCTGTTTTGGCTTTATGAAGTAATGCTCAGCAACACTGGCTTGCGTGCTTGAAGAGAGACAGTACAGTAGATGCATGCAAGCTTAATGGATACCAGAGTAGATAATAAATGCATTGTTTGTGCAGACCTAGGCCATGTTTTCAAAGCTCAACTATTGGCATATAGACTGCTCTAATTCCATGTGTGTGTTGCCAACTGGATTTGATAATCTATTTTGAAATTATTATGAGGACCTTGCAGTGGAGCTGTGCAGTAAGCATCAAGATCTTGAGGAGAATCTCAAAGGGGAATTCAAGGATTTGACGTTGCTCAAAGTAGTGAAATAAACTAAAATCATTTTCTGTTCCACAGAACTGCATCAGCTGAAGAGGGTCTCAACAAACCTTGATGCTATTAAGCTGGAATATATAAAAATATAGGTCCAGCACCCGTTTCCTCCCCCTTCTCCTGTTAATCACATAATGAGTCCCTCTATGGTTATTTGTATTGGGATACTTCCACGTTGTCACATATTTTACCACCCATTGTGCCATGGAATGAAGCCCATTTACAAATCATTCTCTTTCTGATTTGATAAATGGAAGTGGTGAATGAGTGAGCACCCTGGATGGCTTGTTTGAATAATTGAGCAATACTCAATCAGACAGCGTTCTGCAGTGGCGGGGGCCCTGCCATCTGAAATAATTACATCCAGACAACAGACTACACATGGGTGCTGCCTCCACAGGGGCTCCACATTTGTGACCAGCAGATCAGACTCCCCTCTCCACCTCCCGCATATCCCCATCCACACCACCTGCAGAAACTGCCTCCCAATGAGAACTGGGGGAGGGGAGTGGGGGTAGCTCACTGTGTGGGATAGCTGTCACTGCAGAGGTGTAATACATTGGAATTCACTTGAACAAATTAGGTCCCCAACACCAACAGCATTTAGTAGGATACAGGACAATTTGTATTAGTTCTTGAATTTCCAGGACACTTTATTTCTTTCGCTGCTCAATGCCCATATATTTACAGATGCTTTCCTGTTCATATTGTGCATAGGGGATTCAGATACAGCTAGGTGTAACAGTTACTGAAGACAAGCTTTGCTGTTTTGTTTAGCCATCATTGCAAAAGAATTCCTTTGGAATTCACTCAATCAAATGAGGTCCTCGTCACCAACAGCACTTAATAGGACACAGCACTTCTTCTCCGCCCTTACCATTCCAGCATCTCTTCTGTAAATTTGTTTTCACTTTATTTCTTGAGTTATCCAATACCCACATTTTACCTATATTATAGGTTTCACAATCTCTGGAGACAAGCTTTGCTATTTTAGAAATATCTTTGATGTGATAAAGCAGGAACAAGGTGAGGGTATCACTGGGGAGGGTAGAACATCGCCTTCATGGGAATGGCTCATCAAGTGTGTATTATCGTGTTACAGCCGGGCATATGTCTATGCCATTCTTGTGTCTGTGACTGAAACTCACTTACTCTTCCACAAAGCGGATTTGATTGACAGCTGGGCCGTGGGGTCTTTGGCTCCTTCCTGATTTCCTTTTTCACTAGAGGTGTCCTCTGGGAGGTGGGATTCATCCTACAGTATATCAGCTAAAAACTAAATAAATAAATAAAATGAAAAAAAATGATTAAAAAAATGCAAGCAGAATAACAAGCCAGTTTATTTTAGTCGACTGTATGTCACTCAGGGGTTTAAAAACTATTGTTTACTTTAAATTATCCTCCATGCATTTGCCTTGCATTAGTCTTGCAATCAGTCAAGACACTGACAAACAGTTTAATTTTCTTAGCTGGCATACAGAAATTAGGTAATTGGAATGAACATCAGACATAGATATTAATATTACTGTTATTTCCCCTTTTAAAATGTTAGCTACACAAGTGGGATCTCTAATAAGGCCAGAGTCTCTTTTGCTTTCATCAATCATTAATTAAACCCTAATTAAAAATTACACTACACAATTACACTAACCCTTTTTTATTTACAAGCAGGTAATGCTTTATTTTCTTAAGCATGATTGATGATACACAAAGCAGCTGCTTATTAAAAATAGAAACCTTTAAGGCAAAAAGGCCTCATCTTATGTTAGAATCCAAATTATCTCTATTTTCAGAAAGTTCCAGTGATGACATCAGAAAATTACTTGTGTAGTCATCCCTGTAACTTTTTGCTACAGGAGTCTTTGATATTTGGGATGCCACTGTTTTGAAACAGCTAGTTGGTTATCAATGTTGTGTTTTTTTTAAGAAATGTAGCTAACAGTGGTTTTACAATATGCAAAATCTGAGCGCTCCCATAGTCCCATGTTTGTCTTGTCCTTAGAATTGTGTAAAAACAAAAATCGACAAATACAGTTGGCACTACAATCCACATCCAACACAAAATTATGAAATGGGTTACTTTTATTTTCAAAATGAAAGGGTGACACTTCAATTATATCCAGGAACCATCCATTCAAATCTCTTACCTCTGTGTTATATCTTTAACAACAAATTACAAATTTAATTGACTGTTACACAAACATGTAGGACAACGATTACCTCCAAAAAAAATTCTTGGCAAACATTGCCCCAACATCATGAGCAATAACCATTTCTGGGAGAGAACAAATCAAGAAGAAATTCAAGCACAAATAAAATGCATAAATTGGGTCTAGATTGGAAACACAAGGACACATAAAGACAACAACACCTCTAGGCATGCCCTCACTTAGACCCTACAAGGAAAAATAATACATGGCAGCTCAATAATTAGCTGGAGAAAATCAGGAAGGCCTAAATGAAAGAAACAAAAACGTTATGTTAAGAGGTGTAAAAACACTGAGCCCACTAGAGGAGGTTTATTGCCCCTCAAAGCACAAGAGCATTTAATCCAAGCAAGCAAAGCCACTACATAAACACATAAACTTTAAGTATGTGTTGTAGTCAAAGAAATGATGTATCTGACCCTAAAGCCATTGTTGTTGATGCCCTCCTCCTTTCCCTTAATCTAGCCTCTGTTCACCTGCCTGTTCCCACAACGTTATTGAAGTACAATCTCTACTCGATACTGAGTTTGTTGATTGTTTTAATCGGACTTTCTTGAGTAGTATCAGGTGTTGTCATTAGTTTTTTGGTGTACCCACTTTCCCTCAACCTGCCTTGTCTACTTCAACTTCAGTTAGTGATTTCCTACATTTTCCAATATGACTTTCAACAACCCCCAGAGATCATGTTGCATTTCAGCTGTGTGTTTTACATGTAGGTGGAGAAAGCAATAGCGATAGCGATAGCAATTGCGTAGCCCACTTGTCCCATAGATGTAGCCCCAAATATGATTCTCAAAGAGGTATTTAATTCAGTCAGTCTGAGCCTTGTATCTGTGATCAATAGCTTTCTGGCCACTCATTTCTCTTCCAGTTTTAAGTGGCAGATGCCCAGGGAATGTTTCAATTCTTTGAGATCTTAGTGTGGCCTTTGATACTGTAGACCATGCCATTTCATTAGATTGCCTGAAAAACTACTTTGTTGTCTTGGACATTGCTCTTCTTTGGTTCATCTCCTACCTTTCTAATACAATGTTTTCAGACATAATAAGCAGATATTACACACAGGGTCCCACAGGGATACATTTTGGGCCCCATCTTATTCTCCATTTACTTACTTCCACTGGGACATACAGTATTATCTACAAACATAATATCTATGGTCACTATTAGGTAGACAACACACAGTTATATCTGCCAATAAAACCTATTGATTCTGATAGTCTAGCTATTTCAAAATTGCAAAACTGTCTTGCAAATATAAAGTTCTGAATGTCACAGAATGTTCTTCAAGTCAATGAAACTAAATCAGACATAGACTGCCCATCCATCTCATTTAAATTGATTCACCTTGAATTAGATTCTTGATGAACAAGTTAAGATAATTGTGCAAATGCATTTCTTTCACATGAGGAATATTTCCAAAATCAAGCTATTTTTATTCTTTGTGACATGAAAGAAATCATCCCTGCTTTCATCTCTTCTCATTTAGAGAAACCTTGTTTTCCTGCCATGTCTCCACCTTCTACAAAATGCAGCATCTTAGGATACTTTTAAAAGACAACATCATATCACTCTTTCATATTTTTAGCATCTTTATATTGGTAATCTTTTTGTTTTTAATGGCTCATTTGTAAAGCAAATGAACCATTAAAAATACACATCATATCAGGGAGCCACAATGAAACATGTAACAGCAACAAATCAAAGCAATCCAGCAGTCCAGCAGTTATTTCATCATCAGTACAGTAGCTTACACAAGTAATCTATTTTCACATTGTCATAGTGGCCACCAATAAAAACATCATATCAGAAAAAAAGTATCCTACAAAATGCCTTAGAATATTAACAGGTCTGCATCAAGTATTAAGTCAGTCAACAAGCAGCCAGAATCTCAGAATGTATTAATTATTGTTAGTGTCTGTATTAGTGAGTGATAAACTGACAGTACATCAGCTGTCATAAGCATATTAACAGGATAAAAGTGATAAAAGAAGAGCCCATACCTACACCCCGAGGGGAGCAGCTACTATTTCAAAAATGAAGTATGTTGAGGTCAGAGGTCAGACTTTCCAGTGAGTCCCACATGAAAGAGGTGGTAGTGAGCACTGAGGTCAGCCTTACAATACTGCTCTGTCTTACAGCACACCCTTGTCTTTCAGAATGTAGCTGCTGAACCGAAATAACACTTTAAACTCATCAATTGAAGGAAGAGCCACTGTTACATTTAGAGTAACCACCCCACCACCACTCCCTCCTCTTTTTTGTCTCTCAGTGTTACGTGATGACTTCCGACAGAACCCACAAGATGTGGTGGTGGCGCTTGGAGAGCCTGCCAGCCTAGAGTGCCAGCCTCCACGCGGGCATCCTGAGCCCACCACCTACTGGAAGAAAGACAAGGCCCGTCTGGACCTCAAAGACGACCGGATCACGGTGGGTTCTCCCTCTGTTCTCTCCTGTCTTTACTTTAACCTGATATTCCAAATCACACTCAATCTGTCATTCACCTACTGATATTTCCCTGGAAAAACATATAAATTAGTTACTATTATAAGCTAATATACAGAACTGGATCACTGCAATAATCATTTTTATCAGGTTCGGGGAGGGAAGATGACTATCTCAAATAGCAAGAAGAGTGATGCAGGGATGTATGTGTGTGTGGCGACCAACATGGTGGGGGAGAGAGAAAGTGAGACTGCTCAGCTCTCTGTGTTTGGTAAGGAGTCTAGTATACACTTTTAGCCTAGTTCAAAATATAACACCTTTTTCTCAGATAATCACTGCTTGCACACATAACACATAATTGCCACTATGCCTAAAGAATGTTAAGCATCAATGATATGTGTGCTGCCCACATCCAGAAAGACCAGTGTTTGTGCAACGGCCTGTGAACCAGGTGGTCCTGGTTGAGGAGAGTGTAGAGTTAAGGTGTCAGGTTCACGGTGACCCGCCGCCTACACTGCGCTGGAAGAAGGAGGACATGGATGTGCCCCGTGGCAGGTGAGGAACATATGTGTGTGTGTGTGCCTTACTAATATTGCCACAGTCATAATGAATGGATACTGATGAAGGGCTGATGAGCCCCACTCTACAACAGACACCATCCAACATCCCTCATAAAGACTTTCATTGTGTCAAACATTGTTTATAAACCACAGAGTATTCCATTGCTAAACCCCAGCTAGATGAAATGTGCTGTTTGGACTACTAGGCGACTAAGAGATAAAAACATGTATTTTGCTGTGTTGACTAATGTTAACCTTTCAGGTAACACCTTACTTTATGTGTTTAGCATAAGGCATTCAAAGGTATTATAAGCACATTATAAGCCCAATTTAAGTGCATTGCAATCACATCAGAAAGCTTCATTATTCATTATAGTTCGTCATGACTCTGGTGAAAGGTTGTTATAATCTCTACAGCTTCTGCTTGGGCCTGCTTGATTTTTATGTCACTTAGAATTGATCATATATCATTATGCAATATGGCCATGACTCAAAACCTTCTTGTCACCAAGTCTTTGCTGGGTTTTAAGGTGGCCTTGCACTGTCTGATTTTTCAGAAATCTGAAAAGTCTAGAATGACAAGCATCTCATACTGTGCAACAATCAGAGATGTAGTGGGGTGCAAACCCACATAAGCTCACTTATACCCACCCTTTTATTTACTAAATAGAGTTTACCCTCCTTTTTGGTCTGACATAAATCTTTATGACCAAAATTCACAATCTACATCATAATAAGTACTATAAAACAAACTGATGTAAATTATGAAGATCAGGTCTTTTCAGAGAAACAAAGAAAACATAAATGAATGCTTTTCTGAAAATATAATTTCTGCTGGTGATTGTTTGCCCTGAGCGTACAATTAGTAATTAACAAACAAGCAAAGAAATATAGCCCGAGAGTAGGTGAGAGCTGCAGTAATCTCTGCCTCTTCTGAATGCAAAATGGTGGCTAGTGGCAGAACTGTAAAAATAGTTTGACCTGAAGATATTTGCAAAAAAATAATACTTTTAGTGTGCAAGAGGGACATTGCTGCAACAGGCAGGGAGAGAGAGAGAGCAGTCTGTACGATATGGACCAGCGACTTTGGACCAACCACTTGCCTCCTGTTGAGTTGAGGGGCTGGTGAGAGGAGTTCATGGTTTTAATGGATAGTCTCCTGTAGTGATAAATAATCATCCTTTAGATACATTTCTGAATACATCAAAATATAGCAAAGGCTACACTTCAATAAGCCATCCATCCGCAACAGCTCCCCTGGAGGCAAAAGCCCACTGAGCTGTTTTGTACAATGAATGAGTCGTGTGTCCCCAGGCCATTTAGCAATGACATTCAGCAAAGCCAAATGTTCATCACATATGTCTTTTGACACAGTGGAATTTGTTGAAGGATGGTGCTTTTATTGCAATATGTGTGCAGTTGATAGCTCCAATGATGCTGGGAAATCCAGAAATGGTGCGGAAGTCCCTTCTAACTACAGCCTGTTGCGCAGCAGTGTAGTGAAACTGTATGTAGTGTGCAGTCAATAAAATTATGGTTGGAAGGACTGCAGGCATTATGTGGCACATGGTGGGTTGTGAAATGCCAGACCTGTCTCGGTGAAATGTGCCAGTGGCCAATATCCCCAGAGTAGCGAGGAACAGGATGGCATTAATGCATTTGGTCTCTCTTTCCAGTGACGGAGAGTGTTGGCAGCAGAGGTCCAATAAAATAGGCCTTGGAAAACAAATTATTCTGAGTAGCCACTTGTCGCGCTCAGTTAGCAAGTGAAAGTTGTTACATGCTTTCCACACTTAGCATACAATCTACCACCCGAAACACACAAGCTAGCTGATAAAGAAACAGGAAACACACATAACATTGCTTCCATCAGACAGGCGACCAAATGCTAAACTACCACCTAAAGACGAAACAAGCCGGTGTGCAGACCCACTAGTAGTGGCAAGCATGAAAGGTTGGTACGCACGAGCCATTTTACCCACACCATAATCAATGTCTCACTGATGCCTTGTTTGAGCTGCATTGTCTATATCCTGAATTAATATTTAAAATGATTGTCAATTAGTTACTTTACGTCAGTAGGCTTAAATGGTGCGTAGCATAGTTGGACTATATGCACTGTCCACATTTTTTTATGAAAACTAACATATACTT
>OOFE01041342.1:0-10364 GCA_900323365.1 Monocentris japonica | reverse complement strand
TTTCGTTTATTTTAAATTGGCCATTCATACTGTATTAAATTTATATTTATAGATTTCTTATTTCTGCTCTCTCATTTCCTAGTTATCTCCTCTAGGCTCTCTCCAGCAGATATCCATCTGTACACACAGTAATTTTAAGCACACATGTAGGAACACATCTGAGCAGCAGAGCATAAACATACACACATGTGCACACTCGCACATAGATTTGCTCTGCAGGATAGCCATGGATTGAATACAGTGGAAACACATTATTGCTGATGTATGACTTTCGCCTGGAGCAGTTCAGTTCTCCTTCCTCCCACCAGCTTTATCAAAATGAGACCGATGAACTAGGCAGAAAAAAAGTGAAATGTAGACAGGCTTTGTCTTCCCTGCTGACATTTAATCAGCCCAAGGTACGAACTCTCTTGAAAAGAAATCACTCCCATGCCAAAGGATGCTCTACTACCAGTCCTTTCCTTATTTGTGGGCTTAAGTAAACTAAAACTAGCAGATAGTGTGGCATTTGCAGGTTTGCCTCGATTTTGTGCAGTGAAGAAGCAGAAAAGAGGTGGATGTGCTGAATGTTGCACGAAGCTTTTTATTTCCAAGAATTATGGGCAGCAGTAACTCTAAGCAATACCCACAAACTGTGGGACTCATAACAGTTAAGGTCTCCCTACTGGCAGGAACGACAAGAGTTCAAGGCAAGGGCATTTATTGACTCAAGCTCTAACAGCTTCATTCTTCTCTTTCTCTAGTGCCAACTATCGAAAATTTCTCCGTCTCATCAGCCATACCCGAGACCACCACAGTGATCACATCTACAGTGAAGGGACAGCCTAACACTACTGTAGCAGCAGCAGACCCCAGGGATGGGAGAGATCCACTTGAGGACTCCCGTGGCTCAGGTACAGCAGAGCCCACTGTCCCAGAATTGCCCCCCACACCCAGGCGCTTCTGTGAGGCTACCAGGAGGAGAACCATTGACTGGCCCCAGACCCACACCGGCACCACCGTGGACAGGCCCTGCCCTAAAGGAACCAAAGGTAGGCCTAATGTATGGGAGTGTAGGGTGTGTGTGTGTGTGTGTGTGCGCGCATGTGTGCGCGCACACACACATGAACATGTTAGTGTTTTAGACAATTTAAGGTGTTGACAAACTATAATAATCAAATAATCATTATGCCACCATGTAAACCTGTTCAGATGCATTTAGGATTTTCTCATTTCTATATTGCTGTGAAATTAGTTGCAACAACACATTCAAATGCTAGCAATAAACCACAGCTACTCTTCGCAGCTACTAAGAAGTCTCAATGATGTGATTTGCAATTTCATTTGGTGCAGTTTGGGAGTTTGGGGCTCGATTCCCCACACGTCATGTAGTGAGTTAGGCATCAAAAGCAGCAGTGAGGGGAAATCATGAAACATGACAGCTCACAGGGACAATGGGACATGGTGCTGATGGTTGTTATGGCACTTAATTTGACAATGATATCAGCTCTCCAGAAAAAGAAATCTTACCTTTGAAAAGCCCATCACAGAGATGGACAGAACTGTCATAATATAAAGCATGGCTATTAGAGGTTATAAACAAGAAAGAGTTTTGAGTGTGGGGGTGAAATGGTGATGAGTCTTGGATTGCTAATGTTGTTGTCTTGTCAGTGAAGTGGTATTCATCAGGAATAATCATGCATTTAATTTATACCTGCATAATACATATAAAATGTTTACAATGCTGAAATGTGTCTACTTACAAACAATGACAAACTAGGATCTAGTGTATTGCCTGTCAGTTAGGACCACAGCTTCCAGTAGACCTATGGTAGGTCTATTGGAATCCCCTCTACCATTAAATTTCCCTTGTTCCTTTAGACTATACAAAGCTGACAGGCTTTGAAATTGTTTTGAAATGGTTGTTCCTGCTGACCAGTTACTTTCCCGCACTGGAGAATCTGGATGAATGGAGGATCAGCAGGAGCAACTGTATGTGAGAAAGATTTTGGCATCGCTCCAACTGTTGTGTTTGTTCTGTGTAACTGCAGGCATTGCCTCCTTCCTCTGCACCATGGCGGGGAGCTGGTGCTCCAAAGGGCCAGACCTCAGCAACTGCACCTCCCACTGGGTGACTCAAGTCGCACAAAAGGTAAACCGGAAATGTGTCAATTGTGAATTATAGTCAACAACAACAAAACTCTGCTTTACTCCATGTGTGTATCTGAGGGTCGACTGGGCCCTTCAATCTGTTCTTTTCTACTGCACAACCTAATTGCAAACCATTGGTAGTTTCCTCATACTAAGCTTCTGCATCACACTTGTGGTATTGTGTTCCCTACTACACATTCAACACCTGTGTTTGCATTCATTCTGCCCACAATGAATTGTACCTTGTGAACCATTACTGTTAATTACAACTCTGTGCGGTATACTAGACATATTATACCAGCTTCACGCTTTGCTTGTTGTTGCGTCTTTAGATCCGGAGTGGTGAAAACGCTGCTAATTTAGCCAACGAGCTGGCGCGCCACACACAGGGTCCGGTGTTTGCCGGTGATGTCAGCTCCTCGGTGCGTCTGATGGAGCAGCTGGTAGACATCCTGGATGCTCAGCTGCAGGAGCTCAGGCCCAGCGAGAAGGACTCAGCTGGACGCAGCTTCAACAAGGTACTGTGGAAACTCTGTCTGCCCTATTGTGGCCTCCCATTAAACTTTGTCCCCCCTTTACTCTGACTCTGCCTCAAAAAACACGCAGACACACGCACACACGCACACACACACACACACACATAGTCTCCTCAGGTGAGGGGGCTAGAGGGGCAGGTCTAGCCCTGAGGGGAGGCTCATTCCTCTCCAGCTCCCTGATAATTACTGGTTTTGCAAACGCAGCCTCACCTGGCAGTTACAGCTCAAAGGAGCTAATGGCCATAAGCCCCCCACCAACGCAAAAAATAACTCTCCATTGCTGACGTAGTATAAAGTATAGAACTGCCCTCCCCTGGAGCTTCTAGCAGCACTCTGAGAGAAGTCTCAAGTGGTCTCAAGACATACCTTCATCATGCTGCTGTTGACAGTCCCATGGACAGTGACAGTTTGTAAAAATAACATTGTTATTCAGACTTTCTAGACAACAGTTTCTCTGTAAACAAGGTGATTTGCACCAAAACGACACCCGCAACTGTCACAGAATTTGCTTCTGTGCCAACAGTGTTGCACTGCAGTGAGCAACCCTTTTAGTAGTTGTAACTGTCTGAACATAAAAGTACAAATAAGGCAATGATGGGTGTCGTTTTGGTGCAAATCACCTTGTTTACAGAGAAACTGTTGTCTAGAAAGTCTGAATAACAATGTTATTTTTCAAACCGTCACTGTCCATGGGACTGTCACCTTTGTTGGTCTCTTATTATGAAATCAGTTGTGTTCTCCTCCTAAGTGAGAACACAACTGATTTCATAACAAGAGACCAACAAAGGGCTTAAAAAGAGCAGGCAGGATATTACAATCTCCATGCCATGAAGTTGTTTGTGGTCTCGATGTATTTTAAAGCTTCACTAATGCAGAGCATTGTAATCCTCAGCGTCGTTCCTCCACAGTAATATGCATTTCTCATTTGTACCCCTCACTATTATGTAATCCATATTCATATTAATGATCAAAATACCATTCCTCCAACACATTTAGAGCTGTGGCACTATTTTAAAGTCATATTTAACAGAACCTGAGTTTTTTCTTTTGTTAATTCCTGTAATCAGTGGTAAGTGCCGTGATTTATTGGTCCATCTTTTTGAACTGTCACCTCTTTTCTTGCAACCTCTTTGCTACCTAATGTCTGTCTGTTGTTCTTGATCCTCTTTTTGTGTGGGGAAAGCTTCAAAAAAGAGAGAAGACATGCAGAGCATATATGAAGGTATATCTACTGGGCTTTCAAAGTTGCTATTTCCACTCATCCGTGCTGCTTGAGCAGCAGCATGCAGCACTGTCTGTCTGAATGTCTGGATATGGCTGCTTCCTCATCCGACTCCCTCTCTGTTTATCTGTTAGCCTTTCCATCTGAGGACGCCATTGTCAATATCTGTCTTTGTCTATGAATACATCCTATTCCTTTTCTCTCCCATATCACTTAGACATCTTTTTTCTCAAATACCTTTTGTCTTTCCTTTGCCCTCCTACTTTCGTCCTCCTCCACTCTTTTACTCCCTTCTTCTCTCTTGGCTCTTAATGTGTTGTGTGAGTAATTGCCTTCCCACGGTCGAAATTGCACCTTCCCATCAACCAGAAGTGTGATCAAAGTGGCAGCGTGCTCAATTTTCTCTGGCTTACATTGTACAATTTCCCGTCTCCCCTGTCCCCACAGCAAAAAAAATCTCATCTTTCCCATTACAGTTTTTTTTATCAGTGGGATTAATTTCTGATCCCCTTAATGTGTTTGTTTTCCAATCAGATTTTTCCGTCCGTTCTCTCCTTCAGTTATTTTGCTTTCCTTTGCTGTTGAAGAGTTTCTGTTTCTGCTGAAAGACACGATCAAGGTGTAAACACACAATAAGTGTTGCCTTCCATGGCATAAAACAAATGATCAGATTTTGTATTTCTTGTTGGCTCATGGGGGTTCACCATGAGTTAGGGCTGTTTTTACTGAGGTCTTATTTTCCTGTGAGAAATGGGGGATACATTTCCCTCAATTGATTTAGAACTGTCTTCTCTTTTGCATCACCATTCATCAGCTGCTGCTGCTCTTAAAGTCAGCGCCAGCGTTCGCTGTCCTGCTCCCTGAGCTCTCACCACAGCTCCCACCACACCATACATTTCTCCAGCTAGTGAGCCATGGGGGCTCCCCTGGTAACACCCCTGTGATTTGTAGAATGGTGTGACCTCCACCCAGGCAGGAATTAAAGAGGATTCAATCAGAACACAGGTTCTTTCAGTGCTGCACAAATTAGAGACACAGGACTTTTTTTTTTCCTTTTGGATTCCATGGGCCCTACTAGGATGGCTCACCAGGGGGGAAGACCATTTAGTGTCTGTCTGGGCGTAATGGCTCCAGCCCTGTAATCACCACTGCTCTGGCTCAGGCTCTCTCCCCCCCACACACTTGCTCCCATCATAGTCACAACTTGTAAGCTTCCACTCGCCTCCAAGGTCAGGGCCACAGAGATTGATTTCTGTGCTCAGGTCTGCGATATAAAGACACACTGAAAGGCTCATGTCTAGATACAGTCATCATCGCTGTGGTGAATGTGAGCTCAGTGGTTAAATGTTGTGGTTAATCATAGACTGTTAAAGACTAGTTGATCCCCATTCTTGTTATTCCAGGCAAATGGATAATTCTGCCCATGGTCAATAAGTGTTTTGGATAATCACAGCTGTGACTAATTGGTACAGTGAGTAAGGGCTTGTTGTGGTTAATTACCGTTATTGTGGAGGGCCTTACTGTGGTTAATGGCACCTATGGTTAAACTGTCACTCTGATTTATCACACCATGGGCGCTATAGATTTGATGTCATTTTACAACTGTCTGTCTTAAGCTGGAGTATGCTGAGCCAGACAGAAGTCATGAACTCACCCTTGGAGGGTCAAAGGAAACTCTTGTTTTATCAACATATGATACTTTTCTTGTGTGGGTTTTGCACTGGAATGTTTTGCTTACTTACTGCTTATCAGAAACCAGGAAATGAAAGGATTGCCATTGAAAACAAGCAGAATTATCCCCATCTTGACTCAGACTGCCACTCAGACATGGATTCCATGATGTTGCCCCTCCCCTTGCTGAGAAAAATGTATTTCAACGTCATTACAACCAGATCCTGTTATGGAAATAAGACTATTGTTAGTGAGGATAATTGTTCTTTGGAAAATAGTTGCTTAAGAACAGGAACTTGTCCTCTGTTGAGGATCCAAGGCTGGGGGATGTCGTGTACTAACCATTTATTGTTTCACATGTTGGGTACTGTGAAGCCCTGAGAGACTGTAACGGTGATTAAGGGCTATACAAATAAATGTGATGTGATTTGATTTGATTTGAGGAACTGAGAATACAGCATTGTAGAAGACGGCTCCAAACAAAAGAAACATTTGGTTTGAGTTTCAGTTTCCCCTCAAGCATTGTTGCTTTATTATTCAAAAAAGAAATGGGACCAAACTGGGAAGACCAAAGAAAGCTTCCTCAGATTATGCCTATGTTCTAAACAGAAGATGAAATAATACGTAGTACATTTTTCATCATTATTATATTAGTTAGTCTTTTGAGTTTGACTTTCTTGCAGCCTGACGTCCTCAATTTGAATGACCTCGATATTTTTGTTTCAGTTGTTGCTTCATGCATGCCCTTTCATTTGCTGCCTATTCCCACTCTGTGTGTTTAAACTGAAGTTATTATGGGAGAAAACAATAAACTGACATTTCACTTGTCTCTATGGATACAGGCAATTGTGGACACTGTCGACAACCTCCTGAGGCCGGAAGCCCTGAAATCTTGGGAAGACATGAATTCCACAGAACAAACGCATGCCGCCACTATGCTACTGGATACCCTGGAGGAAGGGGCATTTGTCCTTGCAGACAACCTGATTGAGCCCGCTATAGTAAAAGTTCCTGCAGAGAATATCAGTAAGTTCCTCTCCAATCAACCATAAAACAGAGAAACAAGGCCGACATATCTGCCAGTCACAATCTACAGTATTAATGGCTTATTCATTCAAGACACAGATAAAGAATCTGTACAGCTATTCCTCAGGGAGAGTGTAAAGTGGTTTTAAAAAGACCACATTTTCCTGAGGTCACAGTAGGAAGTCGTTTGGTACCTGATCAACACAACCAAGCTAATGCATTCTCATGGGCAGTTTATTAGCAACATGATCTCATTCATTTAAGTCAGCTTTGTGCAGTGAACTGTCATAATTCTACACATGGGTCTTTGTTGCTATGGTTATAGTCTCCCACTCACCCTTTTTGTCTTATACTTCATTGATTTCTAATCTATTTCTTGCATACTGAAGTAGCCCGATTGAATGTGTGCTGCAAGATGAACTGCCCAGACCCTCTGGGGGAAAACAAAGAAACCAGTTGAATAGTATTGTTCCATTCACACAGGACTATATCTGTTCTCTCTAAGCTTTTCCCATTAAATGATTGTTAGCTAAGCTGACAAGGACTAGGTGCTCTGTCTCTACCAGACCACTGATTAATACATCATGTAATATGCTGTATATAGGCTAGTTAATCACTGCATGCAGGCAGTTTTTATGAGGTTATCAAGCTCACTTTTATGCACAATAGAGATTATATGCCAGTGGTGACAAAAATACAACTGGCCCCGGTTCCCTTTTCGTTATTATATGAAGAACCTGGCAAGTTAGATCTCAGAGACCAAAGTCTGCCCTGAGCTCGCTTGATGACTTGGAAAAAAGAGAAAATTATCCTTGCCCCTAATTAACATAGTTTGCCGAAGCCCGAACGGCACCTCCAGGCGACCATCAAGGGCAAGAGGAGGGAAAAGGGAGGGAGAGTGGAGAGGGGGAAGGGGGTTAGAATAGACAGAACGGAACAGCAGTCAGAGAACAATTCCTCATCTCTGTCTGTCAGAAGCCATCTATCTGAGGAAGTGAGGCTGTTTCTGACAGGAGGGAGTGTGCTGATACGTGTGTCCTCCTGACCCCTCAGTAATTTCACACATCAAAGGGAACACCACCCGGCAGCAGGCATACCGGAGAGAGGGGCTGCAGGAATTTGGAGGCTTTTCAGAGATTTGCTCGTCGAGCCCAGAGTTATCTGAACCCACAGGGGAAAGAAAAAGTAAAAGCCCAATGATATTTTTGATCCTATGAATATTTGACATTCATCCTGCAGCAGGTTGTGTGCTTGCATTCGCTCTTCCTCTATCCCCGCTCTTCTTATTATTTTTATTTTTCTCTTCCTATGGAGACTTTCACAATACAGGCAAACAAGAGCTAAGTGTTTTTTTTTTATAAGTAAATGACACTCTATGAGGTATTGGCAATAAGTTTGGATTCTGGATCTCAGGTCACCCTGTCTGGCCTTAATATTGGAGCTCTATTAAACACAGTGTATTGATTGTTTTCAAAGCATGACCTATGAGTAACGTCTCTCTCTCTCTCTCTCTCTCTCTCTCTCAGTGTTGGATGTATATGTGTTGAGCACTGATGGTCAAGTGCAAGATTTCAGGTTTCCTCAGACAAGCAAGGGTGGAGCATCTATTCAGCTTTCCTCCAACACGGTCAAAGTCAACAGTAAAAACGGTAAGAACAAAACAACTGCCCCAGAAACATGTAACTATGAGGGGCAGTCATTTGTTTTGGCTTTTCTTTCATTTTGTCATTAGTGTACTTGAAAGTCTGTAACAGTGACAGTATCATTTGCTGACATTTTAGTTGTCCCTCATGCAATGAAATTGGACCGGGCTGTGTGCCTCCATCTGTCCATCCGTCAAATGTGATATCTCACACAATTAACAACACTGATCTGATTTTGACTAAAGCTGGAGGGATGATGCAGCGTTGCACTGTGTTCCAGCATTAAAAATGAACACAGATTGGGCTAATGAGGGTGCTATAATTAAATGTCAAGACACAATAGCTCAGACACGACTGGTCCAATTTTGACAAAACTTGGAGGGAAGACACATTTTGGCACTGTGTTCTGGCATTTAGAAAATACAATGATTGACCTGATGAAGGTGCTATAATTAAAGGTCAAAATTTCAAACTTTGACTGCCTTAACTGCCTTTCAAATGGTCCAATTTTGATGAAACTTGGAAAGATGTTGTTACTGATTGACCCAAGAGATGCCTCATCACTCGAAAAGGGTGATATGTATCACTTGTCATGTACCACACATGTCTGATTATTTCATTATTACTGGTTGCAGGAGTGGCCAAGCTGGTGTTTGTGCTTTACAAGCACCTGGGTCAATTCCTCAGCACAGAAAATGCTACACTGAGGGGGGTGGGGGAACCAGGCAAAGGCAACCTCTCCCTTACTGTCAACTCCCACATCCTGTCCGCCTCTATTACCAAGGAGTCCAGTCGTGTTTTTGTGGCCGACCCTGTGATCTTCACCCTGGAGCACCTGGATGTAAGCCTCACCTGACATACCCCACACACTGTAGGGCTGGAGGCAGTGCAGTCTTTACAGTACAGTATCAAGTCCTTTGATATATTGCATTTGTCATTGGTGTAGGAAAATAAGGTGTTAGTGTAGTGTAGTGGAGTGATTTTGTCATGGAGGAACAATTACCACTAATCCAAGATGTGTTAATGGAAGGAGAGAAGCAAGTCAAGTTCACTTCTATGTAGTGCATTAGCCTGTGTTTGGAAATTACCTAGTGACCTAACTCACCATCTGTTATGTTACTAACAGTTACGAGTGTTGTATAGTTTGTGTACAAACATGCATATTGCTTGAATTTATGTTTAACCATTTTTCTCTGCCTTTGTAGAAGGAACACTACCACAATCCCAACTGTTCCTTCTGGAATTACTCAGAGAGGAGTATGATGGGATACTGGTCCACTCAAGGCTGTAAACTGCTGGACACCAACAAGAGCCATACCACCTGCTCCTGCAGTCACTTGACCAACTTTGCCATCCTCATGGCTCATCGGGGAAATGTGGTAAGTGGTCCTTACTGTGGTAGCACAGGCGTTTTCTGTCTCAGTTACACTATATGGCCAAAAGTCAGTGGACACCCCTACTAATTATTGAGTTCAGGTGTTTCAGCCACACCCATTGCTAACAGGTGCATAAAATCCAGCATGAAATCTCCATAGACAAACATTTAGACTTTAGAATGGGTCGTAAAGAGCTCAGTGACTTTAAACGTGGCACTGTCATAGGATGCCACCTTTGCCACAAGTCAAGTAAGTGCTATTATTGCAAAGTGGAAGCGCCTAGGAGCAACAACAGCTCAGCCATGAAGTGGTAGACCACACAATCTCACAGAACGGGGCTAACGAGTGCTGAAGCACATAGCGTGTAAAAATCGCCAATCGTCTGTTGCAGCACTCACTACAGAGTTCCAAACTGCCTCTGGAAGCAACATCAGCACAAGAACTGTGCGTCGGGAGCTTCACGAAATGGGTTTCCATGGCCGAGCAGCTGCACGCAAGCCTCACATCACCATGTGCAATGCCAAGCGTCGGCTGGAGTGGTGTAAAGCATGCTGCAACTGGACTCTGGAGCAGTGGAAACATGTTCTTTGGAGTGATGAATCACGCTTCACTATCTGGCAGTCTGATGGACAAATCTGGGTTTGGCGGATGCCAGGAGAATGCTAGCTACCGGAATGCATAGTGCCTACTGTGAAGGCACTATGCACTATGGTGGAGGAGGGATAATGGTCTGGGGCTGTTCTTCAGGGTTTGGGCTTGG
>OOFE01041336.1:0-14985 GCA_900323365.1 Monocentris japonica | reverse complement strand
CTTATTTCCCTTCGAAATCAGAAGATGTCCAGCAGTGCCATCAGCTCAGAACTGGCAGAAACCAGTGGGACCCAGGTACACCCATCTACTGTCCGGAGAAGTCTGGCCAGAAGTGGTCTTCATGGAAGAGTTGCAGCCAAAAAGCCATACCTCCGACATGGAAACAAGGCCAAGCGACTCAACTATGCAAAAACATAGGAACTGGGGTGCAGAAAATGGCAGCAGGTGCTCTGGACTGAAATATTTGGCTGTAGCAGAAGGCAGTTTGTTTGCCGAAGGACTGGAGAGTGGTACAATAATGAGTGTCTGCAGGCAACAGTGAAGTATGGTGGAGGTTTCTTGCAAGTTTGGGGCTGCATTTCTGCAAATGGAGTTGGAGATTTGGTCAGGATCAATGGTGTCCTCAATGCTGAGAAATACAGGCAGATATTTATCCATCATGCAATACCATCAGGGAGGCGTATGATTGGCCCCAAATTTATTCTGCAGCAGGACAACGACCCCAAACATACAGCCAATGTCATTAAGAACTATCTTCAGCGTAAAGAAGAACAAGAAGTCCTGGAGTGGTATGGCCCCCACAGAGCCCTGATCTCAACATCGAGTCAAGTTCTCCAAGATGTTTGGAACAACCAACCAGCCAAGTTCCTTCAAAAACTGTGCAAGTATACCGAGAAGAATTGATGCTGTTTTGAAAGCAAAAGGTGGTCACACCAAATATTGATTTTGATTTAGATTTCTCTTCTGTTCATTCACTGCATTTTGTTAATTGATGAAAATAAACTAACACTTCCATTTTTGAAAGCATTCTTAGTTTACAGCATTTTTCCACACCTGCCTAAAACTTTTGCACAGTACTGTACATGCAATTATACAGTGCACAAAACTGCAGTATTTTCAAGTATTTTCTTGACTTGACTGACTTGACTTGATGTCTGTGGACAGCTATGAAAATTTTAAAGATTGTGAACAGTGTAGTTCTTAATACGTATACAGTTTCAATCAGTTGGTATGAAATGGTAAAGATTACTTTTAGACCAAATTGTACTACTGGGCACCATTCAACGTTCCTAAAGCTTTCAAATTAAAGCAACCATTTGGTGCCACATGGACTATTGATGGTTCTATGTAGAGCCATTTCATTTTTAAGTGTAGGTGCCTCGATTTGTTAAGTGTATAGAAATGCCAAAATTTTTTTTATTTAAATCCAATTCATCTATCACCCTGGGATGTGTTCTGGTGTTACTTGGAGATGACCAAATCAGGATTTGTGCAGTTTATAAATCAATCCCAGAGATTATGGTGACTCGGCAAATTCATTTCTAAAAAAATAAGGACTTTTCACAAAAGCTTTGTATTCAAAAGGTAAAGTTTAATAAACAATTAGATATCAGTCAAGACGGACCATAAATTGACCCTTTACCTGTATGTAGTTTTAAAAAGAGAAACCTGTCAGCAGCAGCAGCAAAAGGTATACAGACTTTAACCAGCCTGCTTTTAAATAAAAATAAAACATTGTCTGGGGCTGGGAAAAACAGTGACACTGCTAGGTAATGTGTTGGGTCGTGCTGATTTGGGTTATCAGAGTCTGCAGCTCCTGTAGTCTGGATCCCAGCCACTGTGGAGGTGGGGCAGTACTGTTGGCGTCGCCCTCAGTGAGCGCCTGTAAGGCCTTCAAAGCACTTTGAGCTGTCTGGATGTAACGTTCGTACTCTTCCTCTGCACTGTTCTCCTGCCGAGCTCTCTTTGGGCATGGCTGAGAGGGAGGCATGAGTTGCATCATTACAGAAAGCATCCATCTTTCCTTGAATTAAATTCTCATCAAGCAACACAATTGATCAGATGATTTCTGATTCACTGATTTCTATCAACAGAAATCAGTTAAATATTTTCAAAATACAGTTAGAGAAACAAAACCTTGAATCTCAAACAATTTATTCAAACATTTAATTGATGCTCTTATCCAGAGTGACTCAAACTGTATAAATGTGAAGCAGGGCATTGCTGAAACCTCCCATGAATTAAGAAAGGTTTAAAATAATAAAAAATTGCCACTCACCTCTGAATCAACAGCCAACTCAGCAGCCGGCGTGTTAGCAATAGTCATCTTATTGGTCTCTAGCCTCTCATTGTGTTGCTCAATAACTGGTGTCTCCAACTTCAGCCTCTCTAGATGTATCTCCACCTCTTCCGGTGCATTAACAGTCTGGAAGAAAGCAAAGAGAGCCATTGTCTCATTCACATCTATCTGTCATATCTCAGCTAGATCTTCATCACGATACATGTTGGCATGCCTCACCTTGCTAAGGTAATTCACCACTTTAGTTTTGGTCTCTTCTACAGACAAACTCTGGGAGATCACCTCCTCATGGTTTGTGATCTACAACACCAGAAGGACACATTCATAAGGTTTATATCAAGGCATGATCAACAATATATAGGCCTCAACCTTTAGCACTTTACTATTATCCATCATGATAGGGGATTTCTTGCACCCACCTCTGCAAAGTGAGCAAAGGCCTCCAGGGCGTGTTGGTGCAGCAGCCAG
The DNA here is from genome assembly GCA_900323365.1 of Monocentris japonica. Taxonomy (NCBI): domain Eukaryota; kingdom Metazoa; phylum Chordata; class Actinopteri; order Trachichthyiformes; family Monocentridae; genus Monocentris; species Monocentris japonica. The sequence continues at coordinate 12,437 of OOFE01041336.1, read as the reverse complement.
GACCTGTCAGCCAGCAGGACTCCAAACAAGCTACTCAGCCTGGGCAGAACTTGGTTCTGTGGGACAAACACAAGAGGAAGAGCAAATGAGAAAATGACAATATCAATCAATAAAGGTCATTGGGGAGATGTGACAAGGTCTTTTAAGTGATATTCCACATACTTCATCAATTTAGATATAGCAAATATGTTTGTTCATCTGCCCTGGGGACTCGTAGCATTCAGTGCTCATACATATTTTTTCACGTTCACTCACTCGTGTATCTACATTTAGATTGTACATTTCAGGAATTCAGCTGATGCTCTTATCCAATAGTTTTCCTCCATCACCAACATTAAAAGCAACCATTAGTCGGGAGTGCAAGGAGAGAAAGTGAAATGTGTCTTTAGTGATGGTCTCTCACGTTTCAGTACCTGGCTGTCATGCGGGACAAAGACCTTCCCTAGGGAGGCTAGGAACTCCAGAGCAGCCAGCACCACTTCATCTGGACACTTCTGAGACACCAGAGCAGCCACACACACCAGAGCCTGAGACACATACACAACAGTGAAAACAGCAGTACTTTCTGGCCTGCTCATATGAGAGAAATAACAGCGTAAGCTCACCTGACAAACGACTTGAGGTTCGATGTTTTTCACCAAGACGGCTGATATCGACAGGAGCAGTTGCAGAGTACATTGGAGCACAGGTTGGGTCTGCACCTGAAGATAGTGAAGGGGTTAATAGTCATGCATGTACATCAATGTGTGCATAGTTGTTTAGGTGCATCTGTGTGTGTTTGTATACATCTCACCTGGTTGGGACACATGCGTAACCAGAGCTGTGTGACTATCCTCAGTGCAGATAGCACACACTGTTCTTCAGGAGGTGATTCCCCTCGAACCACCACTAGGAGGGATAACAGCGCCATGTTCTGCAGACAAGAGGGATATCAGCCTTCCTACACGTTTTTTTCATTTCAACTTTCCATACTTTTTCCAGATCTTAATTAGTGTGCTTACTTCAGCAAGTGACACTTAGGTTCTTGTACTTACTTCTTTATTATCATTCCCTCTTCTTCCGCCCCAAATTTCAGACTTCAACTACTTTCACACCATTTAAGCTATCAACGCCGTTCAAACTTTGAAAATTTCAGCATAGTCTGGAATCATGATCGATCATTCAAATCTTTGATTACACTTTTACTTTTTCTGCAATTGAATTTTATTTGCAATTTTTTGGCCCCATAGGAATGCATTATAAAAAGATAAGTTCCACTTTCGCATTGACAATGGCAATTGACAATTTTCCATACTATTCAAGACTTTCCAGACATACATAAGACCCTTGTGATCAACACCATCTTTAGCCTCCCTTCAGACATACCTCACACCGGACCTGGTTAAAACAGAATTCGCAAATAATTGTTTTATCCATCTTGAAGTGCCAGATGGATGGGCTTTACAACATCTGGACATTTCAATTCATGTCAGGTGTGTCAGGTTAATGAAAGCTGTTGTACCATCTTATGTCACAAATCCCACCCATCTGGTAATGTTAGTTTAAGTGTGTTTTCACAGGGACACAATGGGAAAAAAAAGCATAAAACACAATGATAAAAAATAACATAGAAAGCGGTCATGCAATGATGCCAAAACAACCAGATAGTACTCTGAGTAAACAGCAAGACATTTGTTTTGCAAAACACTATTTAAGCCAGGTCTGGCTCTCCCATCACCATGTAGGCTCTGACTTGAATGAGTTTTCTATGACCAACAAAAGAGAGAGGTCACTCACAACAACCTGATCTGTCTGGTTTGTTCTCAACCTTGTGAACAAGCTTATCTTATTCTTACTTTATCTCAACATCACTTGCTGAGGTCGTTGGCCCTCTATCCATTCTCTTTTCATTGCGCAAGGACAGGACCCCTAACTGAGACAGTTGTATGCACAATACATGCACAATACAGCAGCCTTGCCCATGATGTACGCACTTCCTCTTTCTCCTTCTCTAGTCCATGTCATGGTCACTAAAAGTTGCCTGGCCACAAGCCCCCGCTGTCACAAATCTGAGGTCATCCTTACCACTTTGTCCACTTGTCCCAGTTTGTATCCCCCATTCTGCCAGTCGGCCAGGGCTTTTTGAGTCAGGGTGATAATGTCCATCTCTACACGGTGGCGGGCGTCATGGGAAAAGGCTCTGAGGAGGATGTGACGCCACACCGGGACGTTCTCCACCTGAGAGGGTGGGAAACGCTCCACCAGCTCCATCTAAAAATACAAACACACACTTCAGCGAAAGAGAAAACAAATTACCATTGGTCATGCACATGTCCTTGCATAGTTCAGTCTAGATTTGTTACCATGAACAAGAGTCAACCAAAACCAGAATGAATGGTTTTCTGGGGGTTGGCAGAGATGAGATTATAGTGTGGGGTTGTGAGATAATTTAGGTAAATCAGAGAAAGATATTTATATCCAAGTTCTTATCATGTTTTTAATCCATGAGATGAATGCCTTTATCTTGTGACATAATGCATGTGTGTGGCTTCTAGGCCAATAATGAATAGTAGTCATGAATGAATCATCATACAGCGCCAAACTTCACCGTTCTACACATTCATGCTTGCAGCAGCGGGTCGCTAATTGCTATCACGTTGATTTGAACTGAAAAGTTTGAGCAACACTCCGCTAAACACTGATGTCATCAAAAAGAAAAAGTTTAGTCTCTCCACTTACAATAAAAGGGAAACCACCTTTGTGTAAATAGACAGTACCTAGAATGATTTTCCAGCGACATTTTCTAGTTTGGAACCATTAGCTGTACTACAAAATAAAACTAATTTGGGTGTAAGACCTCAGGCAAACATTCAATGAGTCTACAAAGGCATATAACCAATTGTCAGTACTGCAGCTTCAAGGTTTTTCCTCTCTCAAATCTTAATTCTGGTTTCTACCGTTGGAAAGTAATTTTTCATGCTCACAAATATTGACTAAACTATCAAAGATGATAGGAATAATTACGTGAATTCAGTTTCAGGGCGAGTTTCAACACAAATAAAAGACCGCTCCAAGTTATGTTCGAACAGGTACTCTAAGCAGTGTTTCAGAAGTTTATGACAATTCTCAGTTGAGTTCCCAGGGTTTCTGACCTGATGGTTAGGTGTCATGAGGAGCACCATTCGTTTGAGCAGCAGGCCCATGTGAGACAACTGGTAACACTCACCGGTACACGTCTTCACCTGAGGGAGGAGAGGGAGAAGCAGGGAGGAGGTGAGGGACAGAGTCAGGCACCGGGAAATGAGGGAAGCAGAAAGGTGAGGAGCTGAAGGGGAGGCGTATGGAAATGTGTGATTTTCGGCTTAATCTGACGACACGTTATGACGCAACGGGTTATGGACAGCTGTCATAGTCCCCCCAGGTCCAACAACACCAATTGTCACCTCTGTTGGGGTGCCACAGAGGACAGGAAGGACCCCCTACTAACCCAAACCCCACAGAGAGAGATTAAGGGATTTAGAGTTATTTTAGAGTGTGCTATTGGAGGGTATTTTACAGAAAGAGGTCATAGACATGGAGAAAAGTCATGGCTTCTGTAGTCTCTACCCAAGATGGCAAGGACTGAGATTACCTATTTTATCATGCAGGTGAGGTCCATTAAGTCTGCACAATATTATGAGTCTTCTAGGTTTACTGATCTTTATTCCTAGTTATGTCTGGAGATGGGCCGTTTGGGTGTAGTGTGTTGTGGCCTTTACTGCGATGAAATCAGACTACAACATGATGAACGCAAATATGTATCACATGGATGGAAGAAGAATGAATATTCACCGATGAGTTCATAGATCACGGACTTGGACACCCGAGTCATGCATTTCTGAACTACAAGCATTTTCAAGATCGCTCCTGTCAACTATCTTATGTATTCTCTTGGTCTCTACCCACCAGGTGAGCAATGAGGAGGACGTGATGTAGACAAAGCTCTGCTGTCCCATACCTGAGGACAGAGATGAAGAAGATGAAGAAATCAGCGAACACAGTTTACAAGCAGACTTGGTTTAACAGTAGGTGCAAATACCTTGGTGAGGACTCATGCTTTGGGTGACATGAGATTGGTCAAAATTAGGTATCATTAAAGGCCTCATTTTTTACTCGTCATGAATACACAGAATATTCCTCATTCTCACCGTGCTGTAAAGCACCACACGTCTGTAGCCAACAGAGCTGTCTCTGTATCAGCCTGCAGTACAGCGTCAACCAAACAACGCTCCTGAGAGGGGGAGAGAGGAAGTGAGAGAGAGAGTGAGAGAGCGGAAGAGAATGAGGGAGTGAGAGAAAATGATAAAAAAAATCTAAAATCAAAACAGAAATAGAGAAAGGCTCAGCTCAGTTATTGTGAATGGCCGGAAATCCTGAACAAAAACAGTTTAAGGGCAGAGTGCGATTAGATAAGACACCTAATAGCCTAAAACAGCTTTGATCAGAAAAGCAGCAGTTACTACTCAACACCATTAGCCAAAACAAACCCATATTTCTTCTACTGATGCCACCGAGTGTGAGTGTGTTTGTCTGTAGTCCTCACCAGCATGGGGAAGTATACTGGGGGAAGCGCAGCCACACTGGCACAGAGTTGCACACAGACATGCTGGTGCAGGGTGACTCTGCCCTGGGCCTGACCCTTCATCATCACACCCTGCAGCAACACCGGTACCCTACGCTCAGTACAGCATCGCCGGAAACTACTGAACACGGCCTGGTAGAGAGGAAGCCTGGAGATACAAGGGATAGAGAATGTTACAACAGTAGACCTTTATGAATATCTTAGGACCTTTTTGGACACTTTTGCCAGCCTAAAAACATGTAGTCAACTACAGTTGAGCATGCAATAACCCTGTCAGCTGAAAACGTGGCACAGGAAGTTCAAATACATAACTGAATAAGTTTAACCTTTTTCAGGATTGGGACAAAATGTTATATACAATGTCATCTCTCGGTCGGTATCTATATTCTATATTACACAGGGCGTCTGCTTGTATGTAGTGCTTTAAAGGCCAAAATATCTATGATGTTTCCACTGTTAAAGCTGCAATCTCCTGAATCTTTGCAATCTGGCAGTAGCAGGTTTTTGTGTCCCTATGGTTTAAGAGTCATTATCATGTTTTTACAGGCAAAATAAACTAGGCAGAAATACAGAAATGGTATTACAGGGTTTAAGTCAATAACAGGGTAGGTGGTGAGCCTTTATTACCTGGGTGTCTCTTCTGAGAACTGGCTGCCATCGTACCAAAGCTGCAGCACCTCCTCTGGCTGGGAGGCCAGCTGACCGAGGACACTCACCAGCAGAAGACACTGAGCAAGGTCATACTCAGGACTAAACCCTGTGCATAGAAAAAAAACAAAAAAAACACAAGGTCAGTGAAAAACTAAGAGGTTCACCTATCAGTTAGCCATTAGCACTTTTTAGTCATTCCTGTAAGAATTCATGTCACTAATAACACAGTGAAGATTATTTTGAACAAGCCACAGGTTTCCACAAATTGTCAAGAGTTGTCAAGTTGCACTGCATTACAACTTTTGGCAGCAAAGGACTGGAGTCAACAATTTTGTTATGTGTTATGTAAGTAACAACATCCCTGTTACACTTAGAAGCGGAAGCCCATCCATCATGCCTGCTGTACTATCTGAGCAAGGGGCAAGCTGAGGACAATCTTTAATACTCACGCTGGTCCTGCTGAAGGACAACCTCAGCGAAGGGCCGTAGGGGCAACAGCTGGGTCAGGAGGGCCTCCATGGGAACCAGAGCTGCCACATTCAGCTCCTCAGACAGAGGGGAGGGCAGCGTCGGGGCACACAAACTGGGAGGGAACTTACTGAAGGGGACACAAATATTTCCATTACATTGGTTCAAGTATTGCAATTTCTGTAGTAACCCGGTTTACATGGATTCATTCATTTAATAAATCAGTCTACTGGCTGCCACTCCATTGCCCAATGTTGTTTGTCTTGTAAATACAACATCTGGGTTACTGCATCTTTTGACATGTACAGTTAAAAAAAAAGAAATCTGACTAAGGCGTTTACACGCCCCAATAAATAAATATAGCAGAAATCTAGCCGTTTAAACCGGTTGGAGAAGGAGTACTGCCTTAATGGAGCTAAGATCTAATTATTAGTGTGCATGTAAATGTACTCAGTGCACACCTCAGAATATAGGTCTCTTGTCAAAGAAAAGGATGAATTAATGCCTATGTCAGATTTTACTATGCACAACAAAAAAATCATATACCTGATGATCTGGAGGTAGAGTTGATGAAAGCGTCTACAATACTTTGTCAGAAACGATTTGAATTCCTGTGATGAGGATAAAGAGTGGCAAGTTGTAAAGTTCCTTATTTTGAATGGTAAAGAAGTGGTAAAAATTAGTAGTATATAGAGGCAGTACATAGTACATACAGAAAGAACAGGGTTAAAAGGAGATCCTAATTTGTTTTACCTTTATGTAATGAACTAAAGTGTTGGCAAAGAATCTGCACATTTTTGCAGTTTTCTGGAACAGCTTGTATTCTGGGATTTGTGCCGTCTCCTTTTTAAAAAAAAAAAAAAGGACAAAAGAGATATTATTCACCTCATTGTACCTCTGACCTCATGCTTACAAACACAAACCTCACTGTGCTCTAAGAACAAAAGGGGCATGACACAGGAAAAGTTCCTTGTTTTCTACAAAAATACTAAATTACACAAAAAGTGCCTCTTTAGGCACTTGTAGACTTGTAGTGTCTCTTTAGTATCAGGAAGTAGTCAGTGCAGACAAATAAAACATTTTGCATTATACTGTGCTCCAACATTTACATTTTAGCATTTAGCTGGCACTCATCTAGCGTGACTTACAATATATGCAAGTTGCTGACACTAAAGAGCACAAAAGGTCAAAACAACAGTGCTGAGGTAAGAGAAGCAAGAAATATTCCTCCAACAGTGGCTACATCTATGGAAGGCTGCTTAAGTGACACAACTGATACAGACAGCTTTTTTCTAAATGTTTGTTGGGGAGCACAAACTACACAGCCAGAGAATGTTCCTACCTGCAGCCCAACATTTTTAATCTGTTCAGCCAGCTCCAGACAGCTGCAGAAGGAGGCCAGCAGGTTGTCACACAGGCTGCTGCTGATGTCACCGTGACGTAGATGCTCCTCCACCAACGACTGGTACTTCACACTCTGTCTGAACACAATAATGTTAAAATCACTCAATCTATCCATCTCTTAGTAAAAAGCAACTGTACTATTATGGCAATCTAGACAAAAAGTGTCAATATGAGTGTGTGTGGGACTGACTTGATAACGAATTTCCATGTATTGGCATGCAGTGCTATGTCCAGGTTCGAGATCACAGAGCAGATATCCAGGAGGCTGTGAATGACTGAGGAAAAGAAAAAAAAGGTAAAAGAGTACAATGATGGAAGGGGTAAATAACAACCAGCATGGCAGTTGAAAACCCACTGTAATTTACACGTGCAGAGAGTCACGCACATACACACACCTGTGACAATGTCAGAGACCTCCTCCTCTGAGGCATTGCTATCAAGGGAGATCCTGTCCAGCAGCTCCATCAGGCCTTTCTGCAAGGAGTAAGCCTCCTTGAAGAGTCCCTGCAGCAGGTCAGCCACCAGAGACAGACGGCCACAGTATACCACCTCGCTCTCCTGGGGACATGGGGGTACACATGCTGCGTATACGAGAATCTGACCACTTAAAATCAGGGTTTCACAATTAACTGTGTATACTTGTATGTTAGTTTCCACAATTAATAATAGAATATTGGCATATCGGAAATGTTGAAACATTTAATTTCACTTGGGACGTCCACTAAAGTTGAAAAGTCAACATGTTGCTGTAAGAGGCCTACAAAAAAAATGCTAAATAATTCTCTAATAATCATGATTAATCGTTATGATCTTAATAGCTAGCAGAACATTCAGACATAATTGTGCAGCCCTACTTAAAGTGTATAAAAATGAGGAAAAGTTTAAATATGCCCAGTTTTACATGGAGGGAAACGTACTGGCTATCACTATCGGTGAACTAAACAACCTTACCTTGCAGTGCTGAAAGGTGTCCCTCAGGACCCTGAGGATGCAAGAGGGTAAAGAGCGGATGGCATCCAGGTCAGGGGCTTCCTCAAATGAGCAAACGTGACGCACACAAGCCGACATTGCATCTATTATCTGCACCATTGCCTGAAAGAGACAGAGATCTTGTCAAAAGTTTGTGTTTGGGAAAGAAGACAAAGCATCGTCGTTCTTGAAATGAAGATATTAAATACCAATAAAAAAAATGTATGGTACTAGTAGTATTGTTTTTAAATACCCAGCCTTAGCCTGCAGTATAAAACGAGGCAATCAATAAAGTGAATCAGCAATGTGTAAGAGTACCTGTAGAACACCCCTCAGTAAGGCACGCAGTTCTGTGTTTTGACTGGACAGCCCTCCAACTTGGTTTGAGATCTCTTTCATCAGGCTGTCAAACATTTGCACTGCCTGCAGACATCGTAACACACATCAGGGTGGGGATACATTTATTTTCAATGCAAGATAGAAACTGCAGCAGTAATGCACATAAAATAATACAGCCTCTTTTCTAATTGAGGTCTTTATAGACACGAAAAGGACCCTTTTAGGCCAAAGATTCGCTTTTTTTATTTTGAAGAGAACCAACTTTCTGAATTGACTGAATCAAAAGCGAATTTAACCCAATCCTGGTACACATTTCATCAATGTGTACCCATCAAGGCCTAGAGGTTAGATAATATAGTTCAAGACACTTTAAGACTTTTCCAGGGCCTGCAGACAGCCTGTGATTACTTAACGAAGGCTATTGGTTAAATTCACATTTGGGGTCATTAGGACATTATGAATTGATTATGTTGTTACTCACCTTAGGTAAGACTTTAGAGAAGCACTCATTCTCCAGCTCTGACAAACCAATATGAGGGAGGAACTTGTCTGTGATTATCTTCAGTATACCTGTAGGGACAGTTATGTTATATTATTGCATTTGAATTAAGTGAACAGACTAACCCCTCATTTCATGCAGACTGTGGCAACTGGCAGCAGCCGCACCAACCAAGAAACTAAGCTGATCTGTAAAGAGCCGACAGATGTCGGAGATTTATGTTGATGTACGTGGTGTTGTTAAATAAAACAGCACGCCGGCCAGTGAACTCTCTCTCTCGTGTGACCAGTCTGTCTTTTACGACCCCAGGGTAGCAAGGCTGTGCTACATTGACATAAACAAAATAATAAGCAGTTTGTAATAACGTGCAATGAAGACTTACGTATATGATCATCCCAGTTCTCAGACTTGTGATGCAAGGAGTGAAAACAGTCAAGGAAGAGCAAAGCATTACAATATGTTGATCTCTATTGATAAAAGTGTTACATTTGCTACACGGACAGGTAAGTCAGGACTGTAATAATAATAATGTTGAGAGAAATCAATTAGTCATGATATGAGCAAAGCAAAGTGTTCCTTTTGAAACGCCATAGTTTTTCCAGACCTTATGTTCCTGACAGGAGTTTGGTCAGTGTCCATTATGATTAGCCTGGTTGTCTAGCCCCTGTTAATAAGGCCACATCATTCTATAGATCCCAGTTATTCTTCACAAAAATAACAAACTGTTTAAAATCTGGAAATGACTATTGTTTTCCCATACACTTCCAGAACTGTGTAGGAACCCTGAAAGCACAAGAATGAATCTGAGATGATATCTAAAAGTGTCTTTTAATAAGCGGATATGGTAAGTTTGGGCAGGACAGATCTGAGCTCTTGGCGGCAGGTGTCCGGACTCCACTGCACCACCTCCTCCAGGAGAGTGGTCTGAGACATACTGACATTCAGTCACCAGGTCAGATAGGCTGTGCAAACGAGAGACCAAGAACAATGTGACTTAGTGTAGAAGCTAGTAGTAACTAATATGTTCAACCTTTTGGTTCAACAGGCTGGTAATATCGCTAGCAATTAGCTTGTTGGATAGAGGGACTTAACGATATATTTTTGGTAACGTTACCGTATGTATTGCTCATAGCTAACGCTAACAATTATCAGTTCACGTTAGCGTGGTAAAGTTATTCAACTTGGATTGTACTTACAATAAACGTAAGCCGGTTGCCTCAATTTAGTAGTATGAAATCTTAGAACAGCTCCAACAGTTTAGTTTCCATTTACACATGGATTTGCATTTTTTGTTAGCGGGTAGAAATGCAGAAAACTGTAGACGTTCATAGCCGCGCGCTGTTGTTTGGGTCGGATGTGACGTTTTGGACCAGCCTATTCATCTGACAGCACTCTGATTGGTCAAAAGGATAAAGCGACTGGCGTTAAACCAATCATATAGTTATATTATTGCAAACCGCTGAAAATAAAAACACAGACAAATGAAGCTTATTCATGTCTTGAGGGAATTACGGTTTAACTTGAAAGTAAAATATAATTTTAATTTATATTTAAAAACTTCCAAAACCCAAGGAGTTAAATGTATTGGTCCCTATGTGATCACCATACAGCTCTACAGATAAGGCTATGTTATGTTGTACTATGATATGCTATGCAGTTGTGATGTCTCATGGTGGGCTGTGATATATTATACAAAGGTCACTAATTCCAGAAAATAGAGGGAAAATTCAAACTGCATTCAGAATTATACGACAATAACAGGAATTTTCAAAAAGGCACCATTCTTGTTGACATGGGCACATTTTCCCAGTTTATTTAGTTGTGAGATGATAACAATCAAGTAATATTACATATATTTTGTAGAGCATTTACATTTACTTTTAAATAGTTACAGATTACTTTACAGATAATAATAGGAGGCAATAAGATAAACAATAAAAATGTCAAACACATACAACACAAATAAAATTGATTTCTTCATCATACAATATAAATATTGATAGTTCCATACTTAAATATAGATAGACCTAGATAAACCTATGATAACCTATTAAGCCTACAGGGCTATCTAAAGGGTGGCCTATGTTACATCGACTGCCCTGTGACTGAACAGTGTCCATCCCTGTCAAAGTGAGCAAGACACACAATCCCTGCTTGAGAAACATGCTATGAGTGATACAGTTACGGTACATGTATATGGGTAAAAATGGAAATCACAATGTCCTTATTACATTGTTTCTGGTACTCTTAATGACGAAGAAAAAAAACAATCTTTACGCAATACCTTTACACTCGCTAAGCAAATGTCTATGCTAGAACCATGCAGGAAACTGAGACAAGTATGTCATCAAGGAACTTTTGGGATAGACATCTGAAGTCTGGGAATTCTCTTGGCTGCAGCCTGTCATCAGTGTAAGGAAAGCCATTGTTTAAATGATAAGATCTGCAGCAATCAAGTAAACCATCTCCCTTTTGTTGTTCCTTTGTTCCCGGCAGCCTGAGGTGTTAGCTGTTGTTGCTGCAGGAAGGGGACTAACTTCTTGTTTAGGAAGTGAGAGTCAATAACCATTGATGCTTAGCCCCCTTCAGATTTAAGTCCTCTTCCTGACCCTGCATTATGCTTACACTTGGAAGGAAAAATATAAATTACATTTTAAAATTAGTATTTTGTGAGAATTTTGGGAGAATTTCTTGTCAAAGGTGGAGATGTTATTCAGTTAAACAGTCCTATAATGTTTTTCTATGCTTAGTCACTTCTGCCTCTATTCTATTAATATTTCTTGTTGTAAATCCATCTACTGGCATAGTGCAAGTTTAAAATGGAAGTGAAAGACATCACAATTTGATCAATATATCAGTTTGCCAATATATTTTTAAATTGTATTATTTTTAAAATATTGGATATTAGCCAGTTATATCATCCACTGACAATTTGATGGAAGTTTCTCCCTGACCACACCTACTGTGGAAGAAATGTACCTTACCTTTACCGTAAACCTACCTAAGGTCAGTTAACCAACCTTTGTAAGATGATAATGTGATAATTTGTCTTTGAAAATACTGAAATTGCTGCCTCGAGGCGACTGGTTGCCCCGTCGCTCAGAGGCCCCTGTGACCGATCTACACGGTCACGACTCTTCTCTGTCCTGGCCCCACAGTGGTAGAATGAACTCACTGATGTCAGAACAGCAGAATCACTGTCCATCTTTCGCCGCAGGCTGAAAACCCACCTCTTCAAGAAACACTACCCTGACCCTTCCTCTTAGCACCTGCTTATTTGTTTCACTTATTTGTCTTAGCTCTTGTTTATTTGCTTCACTTATTTGTCTCATTTGTTTAAATAAAAAGTAGGTAGCTAACTTATTGCACTTTTACCTTAGCACTGGTTCTGTTCTTAGATGCTTGTTTAGGAAAGAAATGCACTTACAATTTCTGGTGACTAGTAGTTCTTTTGCCTACCTATGTTGAATGCACTTATTGTAAGTCACTTTGGATAAAAGCGTCTGC
>OOFE01041335.1:0-11858 GCA_900323365.1 Monocentris japonica | reverse complement strand
ATTTTATTGTGCACTGCAAAAATATCCATCTCAACAAGAATCTTATTTCCGTATAGCAGGAGAAAAAATCTGCCAGTGAAGTGAGATTTTTTCACTCAGTCACAAATCCACTTGATTTGTGAAAGTGAAAATCAAGTGAAACTAAATTGGAAACAAGAGGATTTATCTTGTTTTATTTGTTTAATTAACAATTAACAACAACTTTAAGTATCAAACACAATAAACCAGTAACATACAAATGGTATTTTGACTCACTATATGCTGTCAGGGATGTGGCTGAAGTTGTTTGCGGTTTTGCAATACGTTTGTGAGGGCCAGTTGCCATATGGCTACCCAAATCATAACTCAACAACCTTTCGTATGTATCACTGAAGCTGCCCTGGGCTGGTCACATTTGAGAAACAGATAAACAGCTGGCTCGTTTTCAGTGGGGCTTAAACACTAAGTTAAGGGTTAGCATCACTTTCTCATCACTTCAGTTTTGATGGTAGAATGCGGTATTGATGAAAATAGAGTCTGAAGTCCTCCTCCCCCTTTCTCACCTTTTTTTCACCTGACCTGACATGTTCCTTTGAAGTCTTGGCTAGCGTGAGCATCCCAACACACAACATACGTACACTCATGAAAAATACACATTGTTGGGGTTTTGAAATCTTTCTTGATAAGCTACACGCCATATAATTGGCAGCCCTGCTGAGACATAAAATCGCTTTCTCAATGTCACATTGTGCAACATCTATAAAATGATAGCTTAGCCAGTAGACTTTCATTATCAGAAGTTATGAGAGGTTATCAGAGGTTATGCTGTCAATTAACTAGAGCATGGCAGTATGCAGGACCACAACACAATCAATGCATAACAACCGTTAGATATAACCACTGCTCCACTCGCTCAGAAAACAACATTTGGCTGCATCGACTATCACACTAAACGCAGACAGAGCTGCTGTACCGTGTCACTGAGGTGATATTAATATCAACCCTATGTACCTGCAAGTTTGAATGCCGGTCCAGAACCACATTCAGAGAAGAGAAGGAGAGAGAGGCCGTATTCGTCCATTAATATGTTTGGCGGACATTTGCCCACCACATCAAATGGAGCTGTACGTAAACTTTGTATCGTGACAAGACACATAATGTTCAAATGAGGGTTGACAAGTCTCTTGTCATATCGATCTAGAATCCATCCGTTCATTCATCCGTTCATCTTTCCCTCATGACTCCAGAGCAAGACCTGGCTCTGAGATCAAATGGACGGTGCCAGAGCATGATATTAGCAAGGCCCTTTGTGTCCGTGTTCGAACTTTAAAAACTCAAACTTCAATTACCGTACTCTCATTAGCAAAGGCAGCATGCTCTGAAACTGTTAGATATACTTTCGATCTGATTCACTTTCTGAACTATAACCCTAAAATTTGTTTCAAAACAGTACTTTGTATGTCTGTTTTTTTTTGTTGACATATGAATGATTCTGGCAGACTCGGTGAGAGTTCACTTCCCCCAAGGCTCCCGTTATGATCAGATGGAAGTCTGGGGGACAGCGTGATTTTAGAAAGCCGCACGCCTGCCTGCCCAGAAGTGACTGTCATTAGATGGGAGGATTGAATTTACACAGCAGCCGCATTAAAGGAGCTTCAAGCCTTCACCCCGAGCCATTCTGCTAACATCGTTCTGTCACGCTCTGTCTCTGGGTTTGAATCATGGTAGTTCCACAACTTTTTTTACATAGCACTGCAACTTGATTCATTCGTCTACATTTGGTTTCCTTGTTTTTGTTGTCTCATAATTGGCTGTAGTGAAACTGCCTTTCCAGTCAGAAAAGCCACATATGAAAGTAGTGCAGTTTTTTTTTTCTAATGCTGCAGCAGAATGAGCTCTGGCTTACTGTGTGTCTTGGGTGTATAGTGTTGATATTGCTTTTAGCGGAGTGTTTTCTGTGCGCATACCTCCGCCTGATCAGATCATCCCAGAAATCTGACTCTCAACTTTGGGTATTATTCTAGTCATCCACTATAGAGGTTGAGTTGTTTTAGCCAACAATAGTCCCCTATTCTCAGTGCTGATCTCAGGATTCAGCCTCAGGACTCCTTGGAGAGGACTCTCTCAGACCCTCGTGTCTGTCCTTGAATATCTTGTTCTATCAGCTGGGGAGCAGCTCGGAGGAGAGAGGAATGCCGCTATTCCGCGTGAGAGGCTCTCTGCAGTAAAGTCCAAATAAATAGGGAGTTCAGTGCCTCACTCATCGCAGGCATGGGGTAGCAAGGCCCCTAGGGCGTTTGGACCTCTGGTTATACACATTCCCAGTATTGCTGGGTGCTCATTCTATAGCACCACCACCCCAAATATGACAAGGGCTGAGAGATAAGCTCTTTCAGCACCAGGAATCTGCAGCGAAAGCCAAATATGTGTCTAGTCGGTGTTAGATAGTTAATGAAAACCATCTGTGTATTTTTTGCTGTTTTTCTGACCCCTCAGTGTTTCCTGTGCCCAGGTCTAAATTGCCCTCTCTTTCCTTGACCCACCACAAAGGACAATTAGGTGTTCTGTGTAACAGTTATTGTGCCTCATTACGGCATATTGCCCCTCATTACAGCATGTAATAGCTTTTTCATCCTCCATCTGGAGCACCAGAGCAGTATTGTGTCTCATGATCATGGAGTTTGAGGGACTTTCTGTTGGCTGTAAAAGAAAGAGGTACAAATGGAATGCGATTTACACTTGGAAAAGTTGTCCATTCAGTATTACTCCTTCAGTCTGAATACCACAGCGGCTCCAATGTGCACAATGCGGATGAAATGTTATGAGACAAAGAGCTGATGCTTTGCTGAAATTCTGTATAATTCTATTGAAAAATGAAATGCTTCCTCTCACTCTCTCACACTAGATGTAATCACCACACAGAAGAGGCTTAATCTGTTGACAACTGTTCTTCCACTGCCCTTTCCCTCACATTCACACAGTACCGAGTTTCATGTAAGTGTCAATGAAGGGCAAAGAAGGGCAGTGATTCAGTTCAGTGGTGCTTCACTCACCGGAGGAGTTCTTGAACCTAAAATGTACTACCCAACCCTTGATGAACTAAGAGCAGGCTTTTTGCACAAATGTAAGTCCTTTTCCCTGGGAGGTAAATTCAATTATTTCTCAATGTCATCCTTATTTGAGTCAGACAGCAACTGACAAAAATAATGGTGAGGGCTCCTACACATTTTTTCAGTTCAGGATAAATCCCATTAGGATTTCATTTGACAGGAACATGGTTTTCCGAACACATTAGAGAATTAAAGAAAATAAGAAGATGTAGACTTTAGGCAATTGGAGTTCAGAATAATTTCCGGAGATTTCCGTGTGAGGGAGTGGTGGTCCCGCACATTCACCAATAAGGCAATTTATGAATGCTTACCTTGCTGTCGACTTAGAGAAGACTTTCCAAATTCTCTCCATCAGTCAGTTTAAGACTAATTGCATGAAATTCATCACCTGCCAAGGACCAGGGAACAGCCATTTATTGTAAGTAGCATTGTCAGATACTGGAGGGAAATTGCTCTGCGGCATCCGTGGCCTTTATTGCTTGATCGCTCCACATTCTTTTTGATGAGTGAAACTGAATCCTGGGACACGGTGGTCGTTAGAGGACTCAAAAGTGCCTGCGTTGCTTAGGAACAAGCATCATTTAGAACATTATCAGTTTAACGAGAGCCATCATTACTGCAATGTTCAAACTGCTGCTCACTCTGAGGCAGCTGTGCCTTTAGTGTTGTGACTGGACAGTGAGTGTAGGGTTTCATCGGTCAGTGATACCTCTTGCCCTGTCATTGCAGGTCACATGAGGTTCATGGGAAAGAGAGCATTGGCAAAGCTTAAGGAAATTGCCAGTTTCCCCCCCCTCAGGCATTCAGCACCAATTCATTGACCCAGCCCACTCCCTCCTTTGGCCTTGTTTTCTACGGCAACTGAAGCTGTCACATTGATTTAACTCACTGGGACATCTGACTCGACAGCAGGGACGTGTTTATGGCCTTATCTCCTCTAATTAGGTAGCACAGTAATGGGTTTCCTCAAAGTTTGGCATGAGAACACTCACAGCACGTCCTTCAGGAGTGCTGTAAGACATCCCAGCAGGTCTAGATTGTACTAATCTTTGCTACTTTGCTGGCAAAGTTTAGATGCTTCCCAACAGAAATGCCATAGTCTGCAACAGAGCATTTGGGATCCAGTGCCGTCCCCACAAAGCAGTTACCAGAATGTGTGTGGTTCTTTTCCCAGTAGGGGAAATAATTTCTCAGTGATAAAAATGATGACACATGAAAATGAATTGCCACAGAGGAAGGGCTTGAGGTGTCCGGTGTGCCTGTGAGGCAGGTACAGGAAGATTTAGTCAGGGACAGGGGTTTTAAACATAGGAAACCAGCCCAGATGGCCCACCACTGCATCCTTAATTTGCACCCCTCCTCTGACAGGATGTAGGAAAGGCCTAACTCCCAATAATGCAGAGGACAGGGACATAGTGGATGTCATCCTCCTCCATATTAACAATGAAATCAAAGCCAGTCTGCCAGTCAGTCTGTCGCCTGGCTTGGCCTGGCCTTGTGTCCAGATGACAGAGGAAGTGGACTTTATTTCTTTCAGAAAAAGAGAGAGGGTGGATGAGAGGGCGGGAGAGAGAGAGAGAGAGAGAGAGAGAGAGAATAGAGCCTGGGGTTGGCTGACTCCACATCCCAGAGAGCAGGTCTGCTCGGTGGCCTGGCTGGCCTCCTGGCTGGCCTCCCATTCCTAGCCGGACATGCAGGGCTATTTCAGAGTACCACAGCCCTGGCCCTTAGCCAGACACTGTGTCACTGAAATAACTATGTGGCTGTGTTGTCACTTACTTACTGTGACTACAGAAACCTCAAGCTAAATGTGTAATTCAATTCCAGATAATGCATTAGCTGTCAAGGTGCATTTAGCCCCTCACTATTAGATTTTATTTGAACGTATTCTATTTGAGTGATAAGATATCTGACTACTTTGAAATGAAGATGGAAGATAGGCATAACTTACTGTAGAATGAATGATCAGATGAATTTGTTCCAGATGCCATCAGTATAGATGGCCAAGTAAAGCCTCTCTCATGTTTTAGCAGATATGATGCCAAAATGTCAATTCACTGTCTGTTAACAAAACCACGAGCATGCAGGCAAGTAACAGCGCATTTATGGATTAATGCACATTAAACATCCAAGGCTTTTGAGTCATTTATACGTAACCACACAGTGAAAAAGGCCTTGAATGCTTACCTCCAAGATGTTGGGGTGACAATTACAATATATGTGAAAACCTTTGTGTGCATTTTTGAAGGACTCCCACACTGCATCCTTTCTGCTAAATTAAGACTCCCAGAAAGGTTTTATTTGTTTATACAACATTCCTCTTTTCCTGTTCCTGTCATGTGACTGGTCAGAGATAAAAAAAAAAAAAAAAAACTACAGAGGAGCAAGGAAACACTAACAGCAACATCTCTTCCACTGTCCATGAAAAGGGGAAGTGAGAGAGGCATGAACATGATGTAGAAAACAGGAAATTTAATAGCGGTGAAAAACACAGCACTGCTTTTCACACAAGCTTTAATGTGTCCTCTCTTGTACCCCTGGGGAGAGAATCCCTTCTCTTCATGCATACCTTTGATGCTCTAGTCTCATGCTGCCTTGTATCTGTCTGCCTGTCAAAGAGAGGCTTTACATTTTTAACTGGCTTAGACTCATGGCAGCTAGGCTCCTTGCATTGGGTGTGTGATGATTTATCTATTGTCAGCAGAAGTTCTCTACAGGCCTGAAAGCCTGAGTTCAGTATTGCCTGAGCGTGGCAACTGCTGTAAGCCGTGAAGACGGCTTAGTGACAGGATAAGGTGAATCCACATATGCTGCAAATGAGAACAAGATTTATTTACATTCCCGTTACTTGGGAAATTCTACTGTTAATTTCAAAGTAACAACATAACCAGCGAATGAATTTGGATAGAAACCATCCCTGCCTCTTTAACTCTGATGAGTCTGATGAGTTGCAGTGTCATTGTTTCCTAAATGTTACTTACAGTATTATGACACATTGTTCGTTTCCAGCTGTCAGTAGGCACAAGGGGTGACCTGGCAACCAGTCACTTGAGAAGCAAGAGCTTGTTAAAATATATCTATTTATTTCTACTGCATCTGAGAAAGAATAAGCTGCGGCAGCCACTCAACCGTTAATGCAGGGCAGATGCATGATATTGAGACTTGAGCTGCCACTGTACATGTGCATAGATTTTGCAGTGGTTTGAACCTTGTAATTGGGGGGTTACATTTTGCAAAGTTATTTTTTTTCTCTACAATTATACATTACTACATAATTATACTTTTTTTTTTTTTTTTTAAAACCCTGCACCCTGCGACCCAGCAGTCTTCTCCAGCACTGCTAGGTATTCTGGCCCTTCAAACTTAGATCAAGAGGTTTCCTGGGAATGCTGTTTGTAGATTTCAATTGACAGGTTGCCATTCACACATCGTTCTTCTCTGTCAGCCAGGTATGTGCAGCTGAGACATCAAAGTGGAGCCTGATGTACATGTTGTGTCAGTCGTCCTTGAAAAAGTTTGACTGCTGGCACTTTACTCATGTATGCATCTGGCGCTTCCATCATGACATCTTGCAGCGCAGAGCAGACAGAAAGACCAGCTGTGTGAACCAGTGTGTGTATTGCGTGTCTAATGTAGCCATCTTCCTATATGATCCCTGTCACGTGACTGGCATGTCTGAGAACGAGGCTGACAAAACTGTTCTTCTTCTGATCTTAATTAGATTTGACCTTCCAAAGCAAATTGCCTGTACTTATCAAATCGCCTCTTATTGACTTTTTAAACAAACATCAGTTTTTTTTTTAGGCCACTAAAAGCTGTGTTTGCTTGAGAAAGCCAGCTGGGGCTGGGTAGGGTACGCAGACAGTACTCCCATAGTGAGAATGGGTTTTCACAACAATAGAGAATCACATTTCTCAAGAGCAATTCACTGTGTCATGTATTTACGAGGACATGCTCAGCGGGCAGAAGAAACCATGCCAAATGTCAGTGTGGAGATTTTAACATCATGGTGAATGGATGGAGTCAGAGTTAGTTTAATTGTTTCTGACAGTCCCCGGTGATCAGCGTGTCAAATATTTTGAATGCAATGGGCAAAGTCTAAAACCCTTAAAAACAGTATAAACTCTATAATTTAAAGAATCTGGCAGCGTGGGACCGCCTCACACCAGCGGGTCAGCGAAATGTAAGGCTTCTAAAGTCAGGAGAGTCATTGTCATGTCAAGTGTTTCCACATGTCAAAACCCGCCTAGTGACCGTTAGACAAATGTACGTCTGAAGGAGAATTTGACCACATCTAAACTACCATGTTTACGCCCTATGCACTCATAAGACATAAATCACTGTATGAAATAAGATGTGTTTTATCTTTTAACATTGATACGGCGATGTTGCTTCTTGTTGGTTTAAGCTAATCACCCAAAGCCATGCTGCTTATCTCTTCAGCACCAGCAGGAATGCATGGGAAAAGAGGAACCAATCTCAACAATTTTTCTGGCTCTCTGCCCCTGTCCACATTTGTAAGGTAGTTGTCAAGAAGCCAGTCACCACCCAGTTGAGTTTATAGGCCAAACAACCATTCTTGATAGATAGACTTTTTCTCTGTTATGAGAAAAAAGATTGCTATTCCTGTCTTGCAGCTGCAACAAAAGCTGTAAAATAATGGAATAGATAAAGGATATCACTCTAAAGGAATGGACAAAAGAAAATCTTTACTTTCAACACATTTTGTTGAACTTCTCGTCACATGGCCTCATTATTTTGTTGAGCTAGTCTAGTCATGTTCTCATGGAGGTTGCAGTGTTGTGTGCAAAAGGATAACAGGGTCTCCTTACGCTTGAGTTCACAGCTGAGCTCTGCCTACTCGCTGAACTGTCCACCTACATACTGTGAGCGCCGACTACACACCCGCTGAAGCTGCGAAGAGCATTGCTTTGGAGCAGTCCCTGTGCATAGACTGTTGACCTCGTTTTGTTTCACCGTTTGTTGATTGCAAAATGAGACAGAGTTAATGTAACCTCAAGTGCACGTGAGTGATAACATGTGTAACAATACAGACATCTGTCATGAAACGCATTGCAAAGGGTCACAGCATACCAAGCAAATGTGTTTATTATCATGACAAGATACCATATCACTAAAGAACAACTATGAAAGTGTGTGGTTTTCTTTGGCATGCGCTTCACATTACTGTACGTTTGAGAGATTTGTGGTTTTAATTACATTTGACAGAATGCAAACAATTACTAATGGGATTATATATCTTCCCAAACCATTTATATAACTGACAGGCTCAGCACCTCCCTAGCTGGCCACTCCCAATAGAAACAGCACAGCAGCTTGGAAACATGCAGCATATATCCATATGGAAGATATTGACATCTGGCACCCACCAGCTTCATCACTGTAACACACTAGCTGTGTGGGGAAAAGGGAGGAGAAATAACTGTTCCTGAAGCATCCTAGTTATAGCTACGAGTGAGTAAGAGTCACCTATGTGAGGCCTAGAAATGGTCCCCTTTCCACCTCTCATCAATCTGAAGAGCAGAGCAGCCAGTGGCTGTTTTGGTCTGGAGCCATATCTGTAGCCATATTGCGGCACACGTTAAGTTATGACTGAGGCTCTCTAAGTGAGGGATGACAAGTGACACAAAAGAGGTGAGGCAAGTAAATCAGGCGCACATTAGCCTCAAACTCACCCTGAAAACGGACCGTGTCGGGAGTGTTCAGAATACAGAAACATACATGTCAACATTTTGAATGATCCAAGAAACACTCTACCTGACTTCAAAGAGCTCATAGCGTGACTGTGTGGATGTCTGCCCTCTGGTGTGTTACTCTCTTGCTGTGCTGTAATAAACATATTACCACTTTAAATAAGCCAAAGCTGAAGCCCTCTTGTCCTCCTCTTTCTGTGGAAAATCCATGTTTTCCAGGTTTCCCTCCCAAAGACACGAGCTGTGCCTTGTTGTCTTATCTCTCAGAGCACATCAATCTTCCATTTTGCATACTGTCAGGAGCCCATCTGCCAATACGAAAAGAAATGTGCTATCTCTCAAGCGATCGTCAGGCAAGCATTCGTCATAGAGCCTCAGCTGCACATCTCTCATTCCTCCACACTACAACCTTCCCACATCCTATACATTGCTGTAACTTTACCCTTTTATTCCTCAGAGATAAGTATTAGATAATTCTCACCCAGGCCATTTAATCTGGAATGTAATACAGTGATATGTACAGTCCTCTGTCTGTCGTATGTCTTGCACTGGGCCCTTGCAGAAGTCCTTTGTCCTCGTATTGTGTCAATGCAGACATGTCAACATCATGTAATGCCAACCTGTAAGACTTACCATAACAATCCTTAAGATTTTGATAAAATCCACAAGACAAATATAAGTCAGAGAAAAAGGTTTTATTCATACCTTTTTACACATACATTTCATATATATGAACAATCTCACACACTGACACTGATCACAAAAAATTATAATCCAGAATTTCAGTTGAAGGAAAAAGTAAATTACAACACTTGGAAAATAACTAGTGGAATCCATTGAACAACATCACAAATTGATGATAGTGGCTTTTTCCTTCAAAGTTAGGGTTAAGGGATAGGGAATGAATGTAGTCAGTAAAGGTCCTCACAATATACTGTATATGTCTGTATGGCATATTGACATCTGTCATGCTGTCATCAAAAGTAATTCTGGTATTTATTGTACATGGCAGGTTCAGTGATTCTGATTCTCATTCTACCTCTCACACTAAGATGTTATGTTATTTGAACAACATCATGCCAGCTCGCTTGCTTTGAAATCTGCCCTGCATCTGTGGCCACAGGGAAATGCTCGGGGCCACTGTGCCGAGGGCAGAGGAGAGACTGACTTCATGAATGTTACAACAGTGGATGGGAAGGTCCAGCTCTAGCCAGCTGTCCTGCCAAAGAGAGCTGGGACTCTGGGACTCAAGGAGATGATTTCTGCTGTTCTCCTCCCTCAGCGTGTGTAGGAAATCTGCCATTCTTAAAATAGGGCAGGTGTGAGCTGTCCTGACAGGAATTTCCTTTCTCACTTTCCCCTTGTTCGTAGCTCTGGGGGGCCCTGCATTGGCCCCTCTGCACATTTATGTCTGAGCCATGTTTATCTAGGTTGGCCCAGGCAACACAGACAAGCACACATACTGACCGAACCCTCCAGAGCCTTGCCTCACAGAATACAGCCCACTGCAGCCGTTTGGCTTACAGCAATTTCGGTGTGAGAAACCATGCAGGCTATTGGCCAAAGTCAAGACGAGTGGCCTATGCTGTGTTGTGGCGGGACGGGGATGTGACTGAAGGTGGTGGCAGGTTCACATCTCAGCTAAGACAATATGTTGGGGAAACAAGCTTCTCCTCTGGGGCAGAGTTACAGATCTCTGAAAGAGGAGGCAGGAATACCCTGCTGGGAGCCAAGCTGGGGATGATTCATAGACTGCCACTGCTTCCCGCTTCCACCCACAAGCTTGTTTGTTTTCTATCAATACAACGATATTAGATGTCCCAGTTCATATTCAGGTGTATTTTTTGTAGGTTTTGTTTGGTTTTTGAAATACTTTACTATCCACTCTACTGTGATCCCAAGCAGAGATTAATGAGGATTAATGAGGTTTTATTAGGGCCATAAATCATAGGCTGACGTTAAAGATTTAAAGTGTGAACGAAACCATGAGGGTCAACACCAACAATAATACAAATATATGGCATTGTTTGAGGAAAACATGTAAAAGAATATAGTATTGAAGACTTGAGGAACTTATAGGAATAGACCAGAATGCACTGCAGCCACAAGACATGTTGCATTTTGAGTAAGGACCAATCATAGACACCCCCAATGTTCACACACTAGTTGGCTAGCAAGCTATATTTATATGCTCATACCACCACCTTCGAAAGCAGTAAATTCACACTCCTTCTCTGAAGGTTGTTGAAGGTCATTCTGGGAAATGTAGGAAATCGCTAATTGCTAGACGAGGCAGGTTGAGCCAAAGTGGATACAACAAAAAATAACTTCGGGAATACATTGAACATCACAAATGAATCATATCTAACAGTGTAAGAATATCTAAGGGTGAACATTTCCTTTACATTACATTATTTTACATTACATTACATTACATTACATTACAGGCATTTAGCAGATGCTTTTATCCAAAGCGACTTACAATAAGTGCATTCAACATAGGTAGGTAAAAAACTACTAGTCACCAGAAATTGTAAGTGCATTTCCTTCCTAAACAAGCATCTAAGAGCAGAACCAGTGCTAAGGTACGTAAAAACGCAATAAGTTAGCTACCTACCTTTTATTTAAACAAACGAGACAAATAAGTGAAACAAATAAACAAGAGCTAAGAGGAAGGGTCAGGGTAGTGTTTCTTGAAGAGGTGGGTTTTCAGCCTGCGGCGAAAGACTCTGCTGTCCTGACATCAGAATCAGAATCAGAATCAGAATCAGAATCAGAATCAGAATGGGGGTTTATTGCCAAGTAAGTTTACACAGACCAAGGCAAATTCCTTGTATGTGTAAACTTACTTGGCAATAAACCCCCATTCTGATTCTGATTCTGATTCTGATTCTGATTCTGATGTCAGGAGTTCAGTGGGGAGTTCATTCCACCACTGTGGGGCCAGGACAGAGAAGAGCCGTGACCGTGTAGATCGGCACAGCACGTTCAAAAGTTTTGGATAGGAAGGGTAGAAGGGAAACCGGTCTGTAGTTTTTGACCTCAGAGGGGTCAA
>OOFE01041330.1:0-17583 GCA_900323365.1 Monocentris japonica | reverse complement strand
GAAGGCAAGCCGGCGGAGGCAGTGTGATGCTCTGGGCAATGTTCTGCTTGGAAACCTTGGGGCCTGGCATTCATGTGGATGTTACTTTGACACGTACCACCTACCTAAACATTGTTGCAGACCAAGTACACCCCTTCATGACAACGGTATTCCTTGATGGCAATGACCTCTTTCAGCAGGATAATGAGCCCTGCTATACTGCAAAAATTGTTCAGGAATGGTTTGAGGAACATGACAAAGAGTTCAAGGTGTTGACTTGGCCTCGAAATTCCCCAGATCTCAATCCGATCGAGCATCTATGGGATGTGCTGGAAAAACAAGTCCGATCCATGGAGGCCCCACCTCGCAACTTACAGGACTTAAAGGATCTGCTGCTAACGTCTTGGTGCCAGATACCACAGGACACCTTCAGAGGTCTTGTGGAGTCCATGCCTCGACGGGTCAGAGCTGTTTTGGCGGCACGAGGGGGACCTATACAATATTAGGCAGGTGGTTTTAATGTTATGGCTGATCGGTGTAAATACATATACAAATTCTTCGTTATCAAATTATTACTGCCTTCAAAGCAATAGTGTAATGTGATTAATTCATAAAAATGACAACACTGCACATAGTGGTTTGGTATTGCAGGTTTATGTTTGTGATATATGTGAACAACATGGCTGCGAAGTAGCTGTTTAATGAAGCATAATATGTGTTCGATTGTCCAGCCCTTGCTTGTCCCTGGGGACCTCACTAATGAGGAGACGGTGAACAAGACAGTGGAGCAGACTATCGCTCACTTTGGCAGGCTGGATGTCCTGGTCAACAGCGCTGGAATCCTAGCCATGGGCAGCATTGAGACAACAGACCTTGCTCAGTATGATAAGGTCATGAACGTCAACGTCAGGTACGATTTCAAATACCAGACTTGTAACATCATAGACAGTGCTCAGTGTATGTAATACATATACACTTATATGGGATATGGGATGGGAGCCTTTTGAGGTAAGGATGGAGCACTTGTACTACTCAGATTTGGAACAGGATGTTAGATATGGAGGGGAGTAGGTTGGCGAAAAGCATATTTCAGTGGGACATTGGGCAAGGAAAAGAGGAAAAGAGTAAAAGAAGCATGGGCTGCAGAAATGCACAGAAAACCAAAGTTACGCACCCTTTGTGAGATTAAGCAGGTTGTTTGAACATGAGATATTTGGAGAAATCCCAGGAAATGAGGAGAGGAGTGTTGTATAAAGAAAAGGAGTAAGGTTTGCTGTTCTCTTTTGTATGAATCTAAATGTAATCGTACATTACATGGCGAAAAGTATGTGGACACCTGCTCGTCGAACATCTCATTCCAAAATCATAGGCATTAATGTGGAGTTGGTCCCCCCTTTGCTGCTATAATGCTTTCCACTAGATGTTGGAACATTGCTGCTGGGATTTGTTTCCATTCAGCCACAAGAGCACTAGTGAGATCGGGGTGCTGATGTTGGGCGATTAGTCTGTGCTCCATTTCGTCCCAAAGGTGTTGGATGGGGTTGAGGTCAGGGCTCTGTGCAGGCCAGTCAAGTTCAAGGCCATGTCATTGCATGCTGTAGCGTTAAGATTTCCCATCACTGGAACTAAGGGGCCCAAATCATGAAAAACAGCCCCAGACCATTATTCCTCCCCCACCAAACTTAATAGTTTTGGGCAGGTAGCGTTCTCCTGGCAGCTGCCAAGCCCAGATTCGTTCATCCATCCAGATGGTGAAGCCTGATTCATCACTCCAGGGAACGTGTTTCCACTGCTCCAGAGTCCAATAACGGCGAGTGTATATGTTGTATTTCCAATGCCTTGTTTACTTCTTTATGGTTCCATATTCCAGATCTGTATATCATCTGACTCAACTTTGTGTGCCCCACCTGATTAAGACCAAAGGCTCCATCATCAACGTATCCAGCGTCAATGGACAAAGATCAGTGGGTATTATGCAGCTGGCCGTGTGTACTCCACCCCCACGCTCCATATATCTTGGTTACTTTATGAAGCACTTGATGCATCTTTTTTCTCTTTCCAAAGTTCCCTGGTGTCCTGGCCTACTGCATGTCAAAGTCTGCCATTGACCAGTTCACATGCTGTGTAGCACTTGGTGAGTGAACCATTTTCTCCTCGTACCTTCAACATTTTTAAAGTTCATAATGGCGCATCAGAGTGTAGGATATCATATGCCTGCTTTTTATTTCAGAACTGGCACCAAAGCAAGTCAGAGTGAACTCAGTCTGGTAAGTGTAATTAATATTTTATTGTGTATTATATGTTATTAATTCATTGACATGTTCTTGTCCATTCACGCCTTAGGGAACACACCATGAGATTACACAGAAAAAATCAGGAGAATTGGTTGTTTTTGTTGAACTGGACCGTTTCTGATGTGCCGTATCTTACTTTGTTGACTTTATCTCATCAGCCCTGGTGTGATTGTCACAGATGTCCACAAGAGAGCAGGGCTGGACGAGGAGCAGTATGCTCAGGTATCACATCTTGTCACCACTGTATGTTGTCCTTTTGTGATGGATTATGTCCATTTGAGGTTCTGTACAGAAGTGTTGGACACCATGTTGACGTCTGTCACACCCAGTGATAAGCACGGACAACATTACTGTAACTGCCAATCAGCAATGCATCAAAGTAACACTGGGGTCAGAATTTGGCCTAAACAACATGAATCCATGGATCCATCCTGCCTTGTGTGAACAGTTGAAGCTGCTGGTAATGGTATGGAGACTGTTTTCTTGGCACACATTAGGCCCCTGAATACCAATTCAGCATTGTTTAAATGCCACAGCCTGAGTATTGTTGCCTTGTGTATCCCTTTATGGTCCCTTTATGGTCACGGTCACAGTCTACCTATCTTCTAATGGCTACTTCCAGCAGGATAACGTGCCATGTCACAAATCATCTCAAGCTGGTTCCATAAACATGACAATGAGTTCAGTGTACTCCAATGGCTTCCACAGTCACAGATCTCAATCCAAATACAGCACCTTTGGGATGTGGTGGAACGGGAGATTCCCAGCATGAATGTGTAGTCGACAAATTTGCAGCAACTGCGTGATGCTATCATGTCAACATGGACCAGAATGGACCAAAAAGGAATGTTTGCAGCACCTTCTTGAATCCATGCCATGAAGAATTCAGGCTGTTTTGGGGGCAAAGGTGGGGTCCTACCCAGTACTAGAAAGGTATACCTAAGAAAGTGGCCACTGAGAGATAGTCGCATGTTTTTCTTTCCTCCCTCATCGTCCTCCTCTCAATCTTTTTTCCCTCCAGTTCTTAGAGAAGTGTAAGCAGACCCATGCCCTGGGCCGACCAGGGGAAGTGGAGGAGGTGGCCCAGAGCATCGCCTTCCTGGCGTCCGACGCTGCCAGCTTCATTACAGGGGTCAACCTACCCATCGATGGGGGCCGCCACGCCATGTGCCCAAGATAAGACCCTAGATGTTCCCATAGTCTGTCAATACAGTGCTTGAAACCTCTCAGTCTGCCTCTGTTTTTGTACTGAACATGACTTGAGTTTAAATAATCCTTTTAGATGCCAGTAAAATTGAATTGGGGAGAGAAGGTGTTTAAAAAGTGGCCTTGTGGTGGAGATTGGAAGTAAGAAGACTGGCATTACTTCAAGGACACAACTTTTCTCCATGTTTTCACTGACAATAGCTTAGGTGTCAGTAGTTGAGTAGAAGATTCCAGGTGGGAAATGGCTAGGAGCAACCTAAAATGAACTGGCTGAAGTAGGCAGTTTAAATGCATTATATTTTCTTGTTTTCTTCCAAATGGTTATGAGGTTTCCATTTTCACGAAAACATTTAAAGCTTCCTCATCAAGTTAGGTTTCAAACATTTATTGAATGGTCTGTTGAATCATTCGACTTTCTTAGAGGAGCATAAGATATCGTACAGATGAGCACTGGACTCCACAGATGGGATGTACTCCAGTAGTGTATTATGGTATGGTATGGTTTAGTGTCGTGTATGGTGGGAGGTCCTCTGAGCTTATAGATCAGTGGAACCAACCATCATTGCTGCACATTTTGGGTGACGAACACCATCAACAGTAAGGAACAAAGGATGGGCGTATGTCCCAAAGTACAGTTTGATTGTTCAGTACAGTTTAATTATAAAAACACATATAGACTATAAAATCTTTAAAGCTCCAAGTGACCAAAAATGCTCTGTTGAAAACATGAACTTGATGCCTGGTTTTGAATTGGAAATTGGAATTTAAATAAAATTTAAATAGCATCCACTGTATATAATAAATGTTGCATAATTATACACATTTACATTTTGAACAAGTAAAAAAAAAAAAAAACACTAAATTAACTTACTGTCTCAGACTCATACAAAGAATATTGAAAATGTCGTAAAATACTACCTTGAAGAGATAATTTAGTGAATTTGGCCTCTTTGTATTTATACTGTACAATCTTCCCTTTTAAGTAAAGTACATACATAGCTTTGCTGAGAACTGACAAGACTTTATCATACGAGTGTCAACTATTGCAGCACCAGGTGTCACCTCTGTGTCATCCCAGATTATCCCAGGTAACGTCTTGTTTGTTGTGAGATGAGAGGTGCAATACGAGGTAGCATTTTGACACACTTTTCTCCCTTCACACTGCGGTATCATAAGACCCACTTTAATATGGAAAGTACCACACAGCAGTTGTTGGTGTGAGGACAGTTCTTATTCGGGTTTCTCAGCATTGGACAGTTGCAAGAGGCTCAAAAGACTTACCTGGTGTGCCTGTGTGTCCTGGGCACACTGTATACCTGAATGAGTGATATGAAGTTGAGATCTGCCTGAATTGTTTCGAAAGGCTGTGGAACAATAACTATTGCACTTTATATTACAATATACAGTACATATACATGTATAAATAATACTTAAAAGATGTAACATTAAACAGGAATTATTGCATTTGCAGATGTAATTGTTACATATTTCTATACAGATCTCTTTTGTGAACCTTTTTAAGACTTTGCGAAATAGGGTATCAGACCGTGAAGGGAATATGTTACAACATGGTCCAAGAGAGATGACAGAAATGAGGCTTTCATATTACTTTCTTCCATTCTGGTCTTCCAGGTCTTGTATTACAGAAACAAGTCTCTGAAAAAGAAGCTTATTATTTTCCATAGGTGGATTAGTGCCAGATGTCTCAGTTGTCTCTGCATTTCCAATGGGCCTTCCCTCTCTGGCGCCCCCTCCTGTTTCTGCAGTCCAAGCATATTATGAGGAGAGAAATTGGGGTCTGCTGTTCTGGAAACCTAGAGAAGCACCAGTCTCCCCCGTCCACCCTCCCCCATGCAGTCACTCCTTTGAAGAGTATTCAAGGCTCCCACAGGGCCCTATAAGAAGCACACTGGTCCAACCTCCAGGTGGTAGTGTGAGCCAAGCTCTGTGGCAGGCAGGTTGTACACATCCACTATGGGGAGTAAGTTAGGGTCCTGGGTCTGGAAGACAAAGTGGGTCTGATGCCAGTGGCCATCTTTGATCTGAAAGTCAAGGTTATATGTCACATGATGAGAAAATTGTGATTCAATAATGTGAGACAAAAGAGAATAACAAATGTGTATCAATTTTGGACCAATGGATTTAGTCATTTGTGTGGAAGAAGTTCTGCTATCAACTCATGCTATTACAGGATTATTGCATACCCAGCAGTCATCCCTGGGTATTAGCGGCTCCATAAGGTCTCCTGCCTGGATCCTCTCCCCAGTCCAGGCCTTGAAGCTCACAGCCTTGGTTGAAGGCTGCAGGGAGGGTCCCATTGCCCAAACAGGAGTGTTTAGGCAGTGGATGGTGATATGCTGCACTGCCTCCGAGCTCAAAAGGTGGATGAAGTTCATCTGGATACGACCCACTCCTATCTCCAACTACAGAGCAATGGTATTATCAGTCACTGCAACAATGATTTCTACATATCAGACAGCACTGTTTCAGTATCATCATGGATGATAATGGATGAAATATGATTCCAAAACAAAAGAACAACAAAAGAAGGACAGAGGACAGACAAATATCGCACAAGTTTACTAACCAGCCAAAGATGCATCAGATAGTGACTTGGCCAATGAGAATGATTCATTGTGAGAATGACACATTACATCTAGACAGTGCAACAGTCTAGTACAGAGCAGAAACAGATGGGAGAATGAACAGTTGTGCATTTTAATTGATCGCATGCGCCATGTCAAGCACACAGCCCATCTTAATCTCTACAGATGTGTTCTCTGTGCTCACGTTCTTGAAAAGTTTATTCTCTCCAAATTAGCAGGAACATTCTCCACAAGGACACAAGTATCGACTTTGGATTTTTGGATTTGATATCCACCCCTTGTCAGCAGAGGATGCTAACCAAAGCTGTGGCAGGTGTGGGTTTTGTCTGCATCTAAGTAATATGCATTTACATTTTACTGGCACTGGGTGTTTTGTCTACCTAAGGCAAATGGGGAAATGTGAGAGGTAATCCCAACCTTGGAAACTGTGATGGGTTTCAGGCAAGTCTGTCCTCCACCAGTGAAGTTACATGTCACCTCAATAGTGTCCGCAGAGCAGCCAAGGTTTGGGTCAATCCAGTAAGTGCCTTTCAAGAGGAAATGACTCTTGGTTAACAAGGACAACATGAACGCATGCAAAAAACATATGGAGCATGTTAAGTCTTTCTTCACGTAGGCTCCTCACCATCATGCATCCTCTGTTCACAGTCATGGAGGTCTCGACAGATTCGAGCAGGATTGTCATGGGTTCCAAGCGGGTTCTTTAGGCTCTGGATCAGGGTACTGAGGTGCTGCAGGGTTTTGAAGATCTCTGTGCCCTGGTCCAACATGGGCAGGTCCATATTCTGATAATTCTGCTTTGGACATAGACATAAACAAGAAAAGCATCACTGTATAAGACATGAGTTTGATGTATTCACCAACCCACACTTCTTTTCTTCTGAAATGACCCAATTTCCCCTCGGGGGAT
Organism: Monocentris japonica; assembly: GCA_900323365.1. Lineage (NCBI taxonomy): Eukaryota > Metazoa > Chordata > Actinopteri > Trachichthyiformes > Monocentridae > Monocentris > Monocentris japonica. The sequence goes on along the minus strand of OOFE01041330.1, from coordinate 10,588 downwards.
CAATCAAGCTCATCTTATTTATTTGTGGTAATCATTGAAAATGATAATAATGGTGATCATGACTTCATAGGCAAGGCAGAATTGCAGCACTTTATTTCAAAGAAGTCCATATCACCATAGAACCAACCAACCGACAGGCAACAGCAATTCCTTGTAATGAGGCCAGTATAGTTTCTCTCAAAACTGACCTCTGACCGCAGTGCAGCATGGGAATCGATGATGACTTGAAATGCAGCACCAAGGGCCTCCTTTTTCTACCGAAGAAGACAACAAGGCAATAAGATAACCACTATACTTATTTTCACTTTCATCTGTATTCCTTCCCTTTCTTCCCAAGATCCTGAATTGACAAATAAAGGGAAACATACTTACAAATGAAAGGGGAGAACTAGGAAGCCCCTGAAACCAAAGAGCGAAAGGCACATATAACCATGTGTCTTGTCACACATTACATACATTTTTGCCATGCCATATCACAGGTGCACTGTACAAAATGTCCCAACATCTCAACAAGTCATGTATTGAGTCTTAAAATCTTAAAACCTAAACTCAACACTAGACAAATGACTAAAGATTTTCATATGTAAAATCGACAAAATGAAGAACTTACTGGTGGTCCAGCTGGTCCACGAGGACCAGGCGGTCCCTGAAAAATTGCACCACCACATTAGGCTTCAAATGATGTTCAGCTTAACCTTTATAGAAGATTGATTAGTTCATTCATGTCCGCTACAATTGAGAGAACCACAAGCCTTGGCTAAGAGGAGTAATTACAGGGACGATTTATTACTTACCTTTGGTCCTTGCAACCCCTGTTGGAGACAAGAGAAAAAGAAAGCAATATAAATTGAACCATCCCAGAACAATAGAAAGAGTGGGACAGTATCTTGCAGGCAACTGAAAGGAGACCAGATATTGTTCTACCATGTATAACTTCCATCTTGAATCTTGCAGATTCAATGGACAATCTTTACCTATATTGCTAGACTATAGTTATTGAATTGTCTCCCTGCCTCTTTGAAGCCAGTTTACAATACTCCAAATCCATACATGAATTGTGACACATTAAGACTGAGCTTGTGAATTATGCTGGTGTCTGAGAGCCCAATAAACCTCTTAAAAAGCTTGAGATGAGCATTCAGCCAACATTTATCAACATGACATGTATTCCACTGCAGCTAAGTGTTATTGTGAGTGTAACAACAAACACCAGAGAACAATAGGAAATGAAAAGTGCTGTGGGTGAAGGAGGCTGAGTGGTGTGCTCTCTCCATACTAAGTATCCTATTCTGTGCTCACACTACAGACAGAAACGGATTCATCAAAGCAGTGCCACGCACCGTCTCCCCCTGACTTCCTTTGTCACCTTGGGGTCCCTGATGGAGAGAAAGGAGAGAGAGGATCACTCCATCACTGCCAAAAAAGAGAGAGGAGTAACATGACGTTTGGCAGATAGGTTGAGATATGAGGTACATACAGGATGGCCGCTGGGGCCAATGATGCCAACAGGGCCCATAGCTCCCTCCATACCCTGGAAAGTAGAGACATGTTAGTGACAGAGGACCGATATGATGGAGAAATTGATGAAGCACTACTAGTTTGAGTTCAGAGTTCAGTGCATTGGCATTGGCTGAAATCCTGTATGGCATTGTAAATCTACCATCGTTCTTCATCTTACCATCAAGCCACGTGGTCCTCTTGGTCCCTGTATCCCTGCTGGGCCTATGTCTCCTGGAGGTCCCTAGAAAGAAGCAAACACCTGTTTTTACAACAGTGGACAAGGTAAGTTTAACGTTTAAAGGGACATTAAGTAATCTATGACCTTTATTGACCTCTATTGGTGACCAGTAGGAATCGCAATAACAAGTGAGTAGGTGGAAAGTGAGTTTTGAAAGCCAGAAATCTCAGCAACTGACCAAGTACTTGTTGAGTCATTGGTATCAACAACCCTACCAACCCACACAGATATATTATGGTCATTTTGTGCTATGGGGTTTGTTGTTTCAGTGGTCCTTTTCAATGCCTTTTATTCTACCATTTCTAATGATTTTGCTCTAATCAATGATATCAATAGTCCTTAATCAACACTGCTGTATTTGAACATCTAGTGCACACTAATGCAAGGCTCATCTGCTTCACATTCCTCTTCAACTACTACTATAATAGCACAGTAGGAAGATATCCAACACTGGCAACCGCAGGGCTCTAAATTCTTGAGCAAAGGTTTAGTAAAGCCCACTATTTCATCAGCTGGCAACAATTTATAGTGCAAAAGTGCTATATGTAAAGCAGACTCATGGTGTTGCAGTATACATTGGCGAGTAGCAGAGGTCATCATGGAGCATGTTGCGGTAATATGTGACCACTTCCCAAAGACAATAAATATACTGTACCTTGAGACCATTTCAGGGATTTAAACAAATGCACCAGATTCATCAGCAGCCAACGACTGATTTACAGCTGAATTTACAGCTTTTTTGGGGGTCATTTTATCAGAACCATATTGTAGATCTGGCCTTAGAGTTTAGACCGGGAAACTTTACAACTTATAAGTCTTAGTGAAATGAGCTCATGATGTCAGTGGCAAATGAAGGTGGATGGGAGCATACCTTTGGTCCGAACAAACCCAGAATCCCTGGAAACCCTTGTTCGCCAGTATCCCCCTGACGCACAGAGAAACAGGGAAATTACTGTGATCCTCATCACTGTGCAAGCAATGAAGCTATCATATAATGGAATTTCAAGTGATGAGATATCTATTTTTTGCTAAACCAGTACTCACTGGTTGTCCTTTGGGTCCCTGGTCCCCTTGCTTTCCTGGCAAGCCCATCCCACCAATGAAGCCTCTCTTACCTCTGGGCAAAGTTTGGCCTGGGAGACCCCTCTCACCCTGGAGCATACATACATACACACACAAACACATACACATAGGCAAGTACATGTTATGACTAGGTTGGACATGGCATTCTCAAGTGATAAATGCCATGTTACATTACATTACAGTCATTTAGTGGATGCTTTTATCCAAAGCAACTTACAATAAGTGCATGCAATGTAGGTAGGAACTACTAGTCACCAGAAATTGAAAGTGCATCCCCTCCCCAAACAAGCATCTAAGAGCAAAGCCAGTTATTCATATTATTTTTTTTTTAATTGCTATCCTGACATCAATGGGGAGTTCATTCCACCATTGTGGGGCAGGGACAGAAAAGAGCCGTGACCCGGTAGATCGGCAGCAGGGGCCTCGGAGCGAAGTGGTTGGGCGGGGGTGTAGGGCTTGACTATTGACATTGCCTTTGCAACACAGTGAATCTGAATCAGTTAATGAATCTGGACCTCATTCTCACCTTGGGCCCAAAGGAGCCTTGACTTCCAGGCAGCCCTGGCACACCAGTTTTACCCCGCTGCCCAGGTTTGCCAATTAAGCCAAATTCTCCGTCTTCTCCTTGCTCCCCCTGAACAGATACAAGGAGGTAATTGATGAACCCTTGTCACAGCCACTGTTTGTTTCACTCAGTGAAATGTGCACCACAGATGAAATGTGTACTGTCCTTACCTTGAATCCTTTGCCTCCATCTTTACCAGGTGGTCCATCCATTCCAGACTGGCCCTCAAGTCCCTCCCTACCCACCACCCCCCTTGGGCCAGGAGGACCCTCTGGACCCTTAGTAGAAAAGATCAGAAATGTTCATGTCAGAGCTTGCATTGGTTCAAATACATGCAATAGGGTGCATGTAGCTTGAATGCAACTTCTGATTATTTAATGGGAAAGTCCATGCATTCTGCTCACTGGTGGTCCTTTGGTCCCAGACACGCCTCTTGTCCCTGATTTTCCTTTGCGACCCTAGAGCAGAAAGAGTTTATGACCCACAGCTCTTAACATAGTTGCACCATGACAGAAAACATGATCCAATAATATAGCATGAAGTCATTCAGTTTATCCATTGTCTGTTAGTTTAATTCTGTCATTTTGTTGTCCTTACTTGATCGCCTTTGGATCCTTTTGGCCCTTGCTGTCCCTTTGGCCCAGGATGTCCCTGAAATGATCATTTCTGTTTGATTTGAATTGCCTTGATTTGTGTCTGGACATTTAGACACTATCTGTATGTTTGAGTCAATTTAAGACATAAATGAGATACACAGATACTTACAGGAAGCCCTGGGGCACCAGCTTCACCTCTCTCTCCATCAACACCTATTTGACCCTAAAAAAGGTCATTATCTACATTACAGTGTATAAAACATTACTTCAATTTAATTGGCACCATGTCTGATGAGAAAAACAATAGCACTTCAATTATTTTCTCACTCACAATGTATCCTGGGTCGCCTGACTCTCCTCTATCTCCTCTGTCTCCAGGAGGACCCTGTATTAACATGAGAACCAGACACAATGAAGCAAACACGCCCAACATACCACAAACAACACAGGGAAGCCACGGACATGTAAGGAACTCACTCTGTCACCTTGGGGACCTGGAGGCCCTTCCACCTTGCTGTCCTCCCCCTGTTCACCCTACACATACAATACAGGAAAAGACAAAACTACAATCAGTAGAATTTCCATCAAAGCCATGGTCTATTCAAAATCAACCTGTGGTTTGTTTGAAAGAGCATTACACTAAAAAAAAACATTTCCCACTGTCTTTATCTGAATGCCAAATCATCAAATGCAGTGTCACCAACAATGATGAAAAAATTTCAAATCAAAGGGGCCAATGTCTTTTCCAGTCAAACCATGGTTCAGGATATGTACCTTTTTAATGGTCATGTCCTGTGCATGTGCCAACTGAAACAAATAAGTGAACAGCCCAGCAGGCATCTAAAACTAGAAGACTAAGTGATGAGTGATGGCCAAGAGCTGAGCTTAGCTGTCACTCATCTCGGTGAAAGAAATTAAGGCTTTAAACAGAATTCTGATACTGCTCTGACTGAAAGAGTCCAGTTTAGTGCCAGAATGACCTGGCTCTGAGTGACAAGTCACAATCACACATATCGCAATGGCCTGTGCCGCAGCACAATATTGATCTCCTTAGAGAACAGGCTATTATTCAGAGGATACTGGAAAACACAAAATAAGAGCAACCAACACAATATCCAGGTCCTATTTACCAGGAACTGATATCAGAAATGATGAAAAGAAGATTCAGAACAGTGCTTGTACTTTTGTCAGCATTTCTAGTAAGCTGATGAGATGTGTCTTGGTCGCTCTCAGTCTTTAAGAATTATTACAAGAACAGCAAGAGAAGAAATGCTAACTAGGTACATAACTATAACCCCCATGTGTCAAAACAATAGACCATAGACTTAAAATGAATCTGCTGCAAGACAGTTTTACAATGTTAAGTAATGCTACCATTTCTAGCTCCGCCACAGACCATTCGTCTACTATAGACACAACCAATTAAGTTACAGAGGGCTATTAGGCACAACGAATGAGTATGAGAAGTGTACCTTTTCACCTTTTGGTCCAGGAGGCCCCAGTGGGCCCTGTGGTCCTGTGTGACCCTACAACAAAAAAAAGGTAAGAAAGAGTTTGTGAAAGAATTCCTCACCATAACACAAGCACAATAGCCACGCACAAGTCAATGGTGTCATTCAATAACACGGTGTATGAGATATTACCCCAGACTAAATATCTTTTCTCCATTGATCAAAAATCTGACTGTCTTCCACAAGGTTATATTACATCAATACTTTCTGCCCTGTCAATATCAACCTCAAAATTTAAGGCAGGATTCAAAGTTTGACACATGTAGTTCAGTGTGAGACAGTAGAGGAGGCTGGAATGCTACTTAGCTTCTCATGGTCAAAAAGTTCTCTTTGTACACAAGGAGTTTCAATAGTGATAGAAAAAGAGGGATCTCTGGCACGCTTAAAAAAAACATCGCAAAAGCCTTTATTTTATTGACTCCCCTCAAGAGAAAGTTAAAAGCATTGATCGTCACTATTTTTAACCATTATGAACACCCAATAGATCAAAGTCTTTTAAATGGTTTTGCCAGTGCCTTAGATCCCTCATTTTCATGACTTCTTGTAATGAAATTATAGGGAGGGAACTCTTACCTCATATCCTGCTATGCCTGGATCCCCTTGTTGCCCCATCCTCCCTGGAGCACCCTGAGGAAATATACATTTAGCCTACAACCAACAACGACAAATAAATGTAATTCCTTCTGTCAAGGTCTTACCACTGGCCCAATGGTTCCTCTTGCTGCCTTCTGCCCGACAAACCCTGCCTCTCCCTGTTCACCGATTGGCCCGGTCTCGCCCAGATGACCTTGGTGACCCTTGCTGCCCTGGAGAGAGGCAATCATGGAGCAAGTATGCAGTGAGAGTATGAACTTTCTTCAGCCAATGAGAAGTTGTGTGGGTAGTTTGACAATTCAGACCTTTCATATTGAATGTCTATTTGAAGAGCACGTGCTTATAGAAGTCACTGGTCTCATTGTTTGTTTACCACTACAACAGACTGACATTAAACTCCTCCACAAGGGAGAGCAGCTTGACAGACATCCAAGAATGAAAGGCGTATTTCAGCAGCAAGTGAGTGGACTGACAAACCTTTTCTCCTGGTTTTCCCCTTTCACCAATTTTGCCAGGTTTACCCTCCTGACCCTAGTAAAAGAAAATCAAAAGGGTTCGTAAGTGGACAAAAAGAGCTGTATTTTCAGGGGAATTGAATGAAGTGCAAGTTGGTAAATAGAAGTTGGCTGCTTAGACACTCACCCTTACACCCACTAGCCCATGATGCCCAGGGGGTCCTTCCTTTCCTTTGAGCCCAATTATACCCCTGTCTCCTTTAGCGCCCTCTGGTCCAGCCTCTCCCTTTTCACCCTGGGAAAAGAAGTACAAGTCCAATGAAGCTAAATGATAGGGCAGTTCATCTGCAATTTGAAGTCATCACAATGTGGTCAAAACTGTGGTTTGGGCCAATTCCATTTTAAATAATTTTCTTTGAGCAGCTTAGGATATTCAAACTGCTGAAAAAAATATTCAGGGTCAGCATGTCACTTTGCAAAATGTAAACAAAAATGGTACTCATCACATCCCCATTAGGAACTTTGTAACTGTTACTTGTGGAAAAATCATCTGTTTAGTCAACTCCCCACGGCAATCAAAGGAATTTTCACAAACAAGTAAATGCAGGATGTGGTTTTTAAAATTTTTCAGTTGGCACACTGGGAAGCCACGTGTTTCCATTGATGAGGGGTGCCTCAAAAAAGTGTTTCAAATATGCAGCTAATTTAATAACTTTCATTATGTATTAAAATGGAATCCTCTGATTATTGGGTGGATTTCAATTTGCGTCATCAAGTGAAATGAAAATGAACTCATCCCTCAATAACAGTTAGCAGCACTTGCTGCAAATCCCTCTTGAGCTGCAGTTTTCCATCCAGAAGCCTTACTGTGGCCAAGAAACCCTGAGAGTAGTTTACTATCCTGACTAACAGAAAATATCCTGTACAGAATGGAGCTGTACAGACTCTCAGGTCTATTCTAATCCTCAGCGTGCTCTGTGCTCACGTTTAGCCTTGTAAGCCACCCTCTCTCAGCCAAAAGCTGTTTGTGGATCTGTCAGCCATACTACCAGCAGCTTGGCTCGGACGAATCGGCAGACTTTTTGTGCTTCTCTGAATCTGTTTTTTCTGCCACAATGCTTGCCAGACAGTGGAGCTCTTAAAATAGGACTGCTATCTGTTTTCACTAAGCATCAACAGAATGGAGCTCCAACTGCAAAAAGGCCGACATCTCACAAGCAATAATGAACTTGCTCTGACAACGATGAACTGGTGTCCCAGTAAACCATATAAGTTCATTGGGTCCACACAAATACAGCTTCAAAGCAGATTTGTATTGTATTGAGTATTGAAATTATATTGATTGCTCTTCAAAATTATTTTGCATTACATTAACATGCATTTTCAATCTACTGTACACATGCTCCTATCCAAGTTTGGTTAAATCACTCACACACTTCTATGTCAGTCAAGTTAGCGAAGTACACAAAATGGTGAATATAGTGTGGATAATCTCCTCTCTTACCATGGCTCCATCAGGTCCACTTGCTCCAGCCTCTCCATCAATGCCTGACTCACCCTGATTGAGAGAGGATCAACATCTTAGTGTTACAATATGTTAAAGTGTTACAAGGACAGGAAGAAGAGAAAGCAAAAAGTGTGATAATTGTTGATCAACAAGCCAAACCTTGGAATAATAGTGGGTTGAATACATTTTGACTGCTTGACAAAAACAGCTTTGGCGCTTAGCTTATCTTATGTTGCAAGTGAAGTGTCCACTTTTGAAGCTTTTAAAGTGTTTGCCAAGATAAATCCAGTGCACCAAGTTCAAATATTTGAAACCATCTTATTGCCAAGTTCTGCGGTGTGCCGAAGTGCAGACGGCACTTCGACGTGCAGAAGTGAATTGTGGGATACTAACTCTCTGGCCCGTCAAGCCCTGCTCCCCAATGTTGCCAGCTGGACCAATGGCACCCTGTCAGGCAGAGAAATATGACAGTCAGACAGACACTGATGTGGTCATGGTGTACAACATATACACTCATGCACATTCCACCATGCGCACTATGCCAATTAGCAATAAAATCTTTCAACAGCATATAGAGAATCTCACCCTCTCTCCAGGTTCGCCAGGCAGTCCCCACTCCCCAACCTTCCCTGGTGGCCCCTGTCAGAAAACCAGGACTGGCTTCAATATTCAAAGCTAAGGTACAGTTCAGTGGTACAACAGAGGGTACCAAGCTTAATGCCGGTTGTATGGTCAAACTCACCTTCAGTCCCATCTCCCCCAACGGCCCTATTGTTCCTGGTGGCCCTGTTGGTCCCTGTCACGGCAAACCAGAAACATCAATAAAAGGCTGTCATCAAAGAACGGTTCCTAACCTCAGACATACATATTTGAAAGTGACAGTAAAGGAGGAAAAATGTGAAAAGAAATGTGGGCCAAGCATAAAGTGTGGATTTGCAGAGATACGTTAATCTACAGGGCTGAGAGCCTTCAAAACATTGCGCCAAAGCTTCTGTAAGTGATAGAAACAGGCCTGCTGTTATAGAGACACATTCAGGCTACAATAAAGCTGCCTCTCCAGGAAGATGGTGTAAATCAAATTGTCTCAGAATCACTACTTCTCTCCTTGTGTCTAAGAGACTTGGGCAGAATGAGAGGATTAGGCTGCATTTCGTTGTCTCAGTACTTGTACTCTGTGCAATGACAATAAAGTTGAATCAAATCTAATCTTTGGGGCTTTTCGACTAGGGAATGGGTTTCCAGGAGATAAACTGAAGACAGAGTTCCTATGCAAGAAGAGTGGGGTACAGTAGATGCTAGAGAGCTAAAGGTTATCATGATAATGTGACTCAATAGTTTCTATCTACTTCCTCCTTAAGAGATTCTGCCACCCAAGTCCTCCACCCTCAATAATAAAACCATCGAAAGTGTCGCCATAGCTTTGGTACTAGGGTGATTCCCAACACTCATGGAGGCAAATACTGTCACTCACTGGCTCTCCGGCAATTCCTTTGGCTCCCGGAGGTCCCGATGGTCCCTGGACACCCTGGAAATAATACAGCTGTTTATAACACACACTACTACTATTCATGCAGACATGAACTCATGCTACAACACCCGCTAGAATAACAGTGCACCACACAAGCTTCTCCTATCCATTACTGTTCCCCAAAATGTGTCCACCCCAAAATCAAGACTGACCTAAAAGAGACCTCTGTTAGCCCAATCACTTACTGGAAATCCCTTAGGCCCGGGTTCACCTGGCTCGCCAATCTTTCCCTGCAGCAAAACAACACAAACAGGAAAAATAAGTTGAACTCACAACAGGTGATGGGTGAATTTATAGACTGAGACCTGATAATTACATTTAATATGATTGGTGTGCTGTGTCTGATTGTATCATTGTTTATTACCTCAGTCATATTAACGTTGCATCATTTATATTACCTTATATATATAGCTTTTGAACATTTGTGAATGGTTTAACTGTGTACACTGTCTGTAGGTTAACTCTTATAAAGGACCCTCAGGGTCCACATGGTCTCTGGGATACTGAAGGAAGAAACAGGTGATAATAGGACTGGAATAGCGAGCAGGGCTGTAGGAGTTCTCGACATATATGGAAAAGATAGCCAGCCAGGAATGAAGTCATGTGTGTGGAATGGATACATTGACCCTATATAAGATCTTGCAGTTGCCTTGTTAGACATAGACTCAGGCTTTGCCTTGTTGGTGATGTTCATCTCTGTCCACACGTGTGTGGGGCCTACTTTCATTTCACCTAGTTTGACTACGAAGGAAGAGAATCACACCTTTCAACAGGTGTACAACAAGTTAGAGACTGTGTTGTATGTTTTTATACAATGTATAACTTCGGAGGCTGCACAAGACTAGGTATTTGTACAGTAGCGTTGAGAACTTGAATGGACGCGCCTGAGAGTCTAACCAGGATCAGCACTAATGCTGCTAATAGTGTTATTAACTGTTATGAAGGGAAAGTAAAGAAGCTTAACTCTCCTTACCATCTCCCCAGGGAAGCCCAATTTTCCTGGTGGACCAT
>OOFE01041329.1:0-15759 GCA_900323365.1 Monocentris japonica | reverse complement strand
GGGGAATTAGGAGGTCAAGTCAACACCTTGAACTCTTTGTCATGTTCCTCAAACCATTCCTGAACAATTTTTGTAGTGTGGCAGGGCGCATTATCCTGCTGAAAGAGGCCACTGCCATCAGGGAATACCGTTGCCATGAAGGGGTGTACTTGGTCTGCAACAATGTTTAGGTAGGTGGTACGTGTTAAAGTAACATCCACATGAATGCCAGGACCCAAGGTTTCCCAGCAGAGCATTGCCCAGAGCATCACACTGCCTCCGCCAGCTTGCCTTGCCATCTCTTCCCCAGGTAAACGACGCACAAGCACCCAGCCATCCACATGATGTAGAAGAAAACGTGATTCATCAAACCAGGCCACCTTCTTCCATTGCTCCATGGTCCAGTTCTGACGCTCACGTGCCCATTGTAGGCGCTTTCGGCGGTGGACAGGGGTCAGCATGGGCACTCTGACCAGTCTGCAGCTACGCAGCTCCATACGCAGTAAGCTGCGATGCACTGCGTGTTCTGACACCTTTCTATCATAGCCAGAATTAAATTTTTCAGCAATTTGCAGTAGCTCTTCTGTGGGATCGGACCAGACGGGCTAGCCTTTGCTCCCCACGTGCATCAATGAGCCTTGGGTGCCCATGACCCTGTCATCGGTTCACCGGTTGTCCTTCCTTGGACCACTTTTGGTAGGTACTAACCACTGTAAACCGGGAACACCCCACAAGACCCGTTATTATGGAGATGCTCTGATCCACTTGTCTAGCCATCACAATTTGGCTCTTGTCAAAGTCCCTCAGATCCTTACACTTGCCCATTTTTCCTGCTTCCAAGACATCAACTTCAAGAACTGACTGTTCACTTGCTTCCCAATATATCCCACCCCTTGACAGGTGCCATTGTAACAAGATTATCAATGTTATTCACTTCACCTGTCAGTGGTTTCAATGTTGTGGCTTATCGGTGTATGTGCTGAATGGTTATAATCCCTGAGACAGTGAATGGATGTCTAATGACTGAAAAGGACCATAGTAGGACTGGATTGGTTGGATTAACCCTGGGAGGAGGCTCCCTGCAGGACCATGGTGTTTAACTGTAAACCAGTCAAAACAAAACACATGGGTTGGTAAGGCAGTGAAGGGACTTATTAAAGGGAAGATTCTGGCATTATCACTGAGTAGGTGGTTTTTTGTGACTGTTCATTCATGAAGATCTAGCACTCATTCAGATTTATGTTCATGTTCATGTCACATTTTAAGGTAGAAATAAAAAGCAGTGAAAATGATTCTAATTCATCATCTGTTAAGGTTGATATTAAAAGAAAACAGTCTCTTTCTATTGTGAAAACTGTAAGCTGTGTTGGTTATAGGCTGCATGCTCAGGATGGAAAGAGTGAAAGAAGAAAAGAAAAGAAAGAAGACAAGATGAAGAACCAGCGACTGTGAGGCATGAAATTACACAACTTGGTTTTTAGCCACAATGCCTAGACAAGACCTTTCATTTGGCATAATAACCCCTATCTCTCCCCAATCCTCCCCAATCCTCCCCACTCCCCTTTCCTGTTCCCCTCCATTTTCTCCATCCCTCCATCCCTCCTTCTCATCTTTTCACGCTCTCCTTCCATTCCTATGGTCCCTCATGAGGACCAGCAGCTGAGAAAGGAAATTATAATGTTCTCTCTCTCTCTCTTTCTGCTTCCTGCCTGGTGAGACTGGTCATGCGTTTGGCTTTTCCAGCGATGACATGGTTCACAATAAACGCGCGCACACACATGGATGGACACACACACACATGCACATGACTCATTCTCTGTCTGTCTTACTCGCTGACTAACTTGAGTGATTTTCTTGTGTAATCCACACAAGAAAATCACTCAGGTTAGTCAGAAGGAGGTGGCATGTCGTGTCCTAGCATACTGCCTCAACATATAGAAAAGCATATAGAAACTGGGCTGATGGGCTCAATCATGTTAACTATGGCTATAATGTCCATTCTGTTTGTACTTGACAAATTAATATTACAAATGAAAGACTGTAGGACAACACTGAAGAGCAAGAAATACAGGCACCCTTGGTACATCAGGTTAGTTAAACCATTTCCACTATGCTATGGTTATATTGTTTATTTTTTGACATATTAAGTGAAAAAATCTGTTTGGGATCCTAAAATTAAAATGTCCGATTTTGCCTGCTTTGGTGTCTTTGGAGATAACTGCCTAAAACCAGAAAAACTGTGGATGAATAATACCCTATTTACACCTATTTGTAATATCAATGCAAAAAAAGTGTAGGGTAAACTCAAGCACTGATTTAGATATAAACCATCACCCAGACATCAGTCATATAGTATCTCTGGCACACATTTTATTCACTGCATAACTCTTTCTCTTATATACGGTTCTATCTGCTGCCATCGGATAATACCACGTACTCTCTCAGACCCTGTATGCCATTTATTACACCATAGTCACTGTCAGTCCAGAGGATGAACCAGAAAACAGATTTGAAATGTTGTGGCTCCAACAAGGATAATTCACTTGTGTGAGTTCATCCCTTTTGATGATGTTGTAAATAGGTAAGAGCGTCACCTACTCTGACAAAATGATTGCTGGCATTAAAGTAAAACTCTATATTCATCATTCTTGACGATATCAGCTATCTCAATCTCTGTAGCTACAAAATAGTCATATTTTAGAGGACATAATTGTTTCTTTTAAAATAATAATCAATGAACACTAGGTAACATTTTTCTTCCAACCCAGCTATATATCATTTTGGAGGGAAACCCTTCTATTCTTGGATATTTATCAGGTATATAGACTTTTTGGCACTGTGTTGTTGTTTGCATTCCAGTGAGGAGGCTGCAGTCTGCCTCCATCGTCCTGCAATATAACTTCAAGGACATCACATCACAGGGGAGCCTGGAGGGAGGCAGAGTGATCTATCACTACAGTGAGGATCACACCTATCCCATCTGAGAGTTGTGATTTGCTTGTAGACTCGCCCAATTCTCCCCAACAAGGGACAAAACATGAAAATGGTCTGCTCCTAAACAATGGTTCATAATTGTGCTGTGGTCTATGGCAGTTAACAAGACAAATACATAAACGTGTAAAAGGGAAATGACAAAAAGTTGTATGCTTGTCTACAGTAAATATCTAGGATAGTGTCGATATATTCTTGGTATTCCCTAGAAATGGGTGAACTCTCTAGAAAAACTAGAAAAACTGATTTCAACAGAAAATGTAGCACACATTAATTATTCCAAATCTCGTGGGGTTTGGTCCAATTGCTCCAACTTGTTTCATCAAATCTTCTAATTTAGGATAGGTGCCTCTTGATGCTGAGGAGTGACAGGGCAATTACAGAGACCTCAGTACCTGGCACAGGGAAAAGTATCGCCTGGTTTTGAGAGAAAGGTTCTTATGATGGTGCATCATAATTATTATAACAGATGTGATACACAGGGTGAAAGACACACAGACACACAGACAGACAGACAGAGAGAGAGAGAGAGAGAGAGACATTTAATTAATTTATCGAATTCTTCATCTGATCACTAGATGTTTCTTTATCAGTGTTTTACAAATGTATTTTATGTACCTTGCTTTCTTGTAATGCCAATAAAGCATTTTGAAATACACTGACAGAGAGAGAGAGACAGAGATTGAGAGAGACAGAGATAGAGAGAGACACAGAGAGAGATAAATAGAGAGAAATATAGAGAGAGACACACACACAGAGAGAGTGAGATGAAGAGAAATAGAGAGAGAGGGAGAGAGAGAGAGATTGGAATAATTGGATTTGATCACATAGTATACATCAGTAACTTACATTAGTGGTGAAATACAATACAATACAAAACATATCATTTAGTGTCGTATTTAGTCTCGTGTTTTTGTAATTTTAAAACAAGAGGAAAATTCTGCCAATGAGGTGAGAAAACGACTTGGGTAAAGAAAATTCTTTAAAATACATCTTTAAAAAATATATATATTTTAAATAAGTTGAATTGTATTGGAAACGGGTGAGATTATGTCATCACATTGGCAAATATTTTTAACTTGTTTTACGAAAAGTACGATTTTAAGACAATCTAGTTTAAACGTCTTGTTAACATGGACATCGTTGTATTGTATGTGACATTTGGGAGTTGACCAGCACATACTGATACATGAAAAAGGAGGGCTCTCTTTGACTATTGTGTAATATTCCTCCTCCTTCTTCATCCTTCCTTCCCTCCCGAGCAGCTCTCCGCCCATATGCAGGAGTGTGTGGCGCACAGCGCGCAGCATGGGAATGGAGAGGTCTTGGCAACGTTACGCACGACAATGTCAACGCAAAAGTCTCCTTTAAATGGGCAGAACACTTGGAAGCGCCACTCGACCGACTTTCAACTCACGCTTTGACGAGACCCAAATATTACTTTTCCCATTTTGAAGTTATCTTGTGTCGTTGTTTTCTCCTCTTTTTTTCTCTTCCTGTCGGTGGATGAGACTCAGTTCTCGTCTTCGCAGCAGCAGTGGATCTGGATGCCTTCTCTCTCTCTTTCTCTCCCAGGGTCACGGTGACCAGAGAGGCATGGCAGTGTAACAGAATGGTGTAGACATTTTTTGGGAAGAGTACAAAGTCTTCGGAGCAACAGTTGCTTGAGATCAGAGAAAGAGAGGATGATCCCACCGGCCAACATGATTCAGGACGAAAGTGGGGGCAAAGAGGACCAACGGAACCGGGACGAGATACCCCAGTCTCCGGCGATAAGCGTCACTCAGCAGGAAACCAAGGTGGGACTGTCCTTTATTATTACTTAAAAATTGACCAAATCAATGGTCGGCTATTTTCTTTAGTTCTGCCAAACTTAAAGCATTCCACTTTTCCTCACTGTCACTCTTTGTTTACGGCTGACTCGCACACTGGCCAGCCACAAAAACAACTATAGTAATCCTATACTGAATTTAAGAAGGATACTACACAGACGCCACAGCAAAACTTTCAAAATATCATAGAGCTGCTCTAAGTAAAACAATTATACCACATAAAAGTCTATATTTATGTCATTAAAATACCTTAAAGTAGGAAAAGGTCATTATAAACAACCCACAGACTGAAATATATAATAGGAAGACTTATTACTGAACAGTTATCTCGAGAATAAAATTAGTCTTTAGACCTTGTGGTATTTCAATCCGTTGTATTCATAAGTGTAGCTACATCTTAGTCAGCCCTTTATAAGCAATGTGTGTAAACAACTTTTACAAAGCTGAGACCAGTGGTCTAAATCAGTTGCTACCCAATATAGCCTGATGGGGATGGGAAGAATAGTTGTAGCTCGTGTGCTTGTTGTGTAGCCGTATATCATCTTCATAGTGTACTGCAGTTTCAAACAAAGCAACCGGGCAGTAATATCAGGATATTAATGGGCAAGAAGCACAAGGGATGTACATTTTGCTGGTGCCTGGTGTACAGAAGTAGGTTGTGTGGTTGAGTTCCAGGGCTGCCACAGGCAATTTGTAGTCCACTGTCATCTATGTGGGTCACATGGTGCCCAGACTATTACAATTAGCAGTACAATAGTGGCCTCGTCATCATGGTAATAGATGGTTACAGCCACACTCTCTTCCTCTCCCTGAAGCTCCTGTATGGTAGTGGGACAGATGAGGACTGCATTATTCTGTCAGACAGTTAGTCACTGGTCAGTTCGTTTCAGTTGCAACAGGGATGGCAGAGATGACCTCTTTCCTTGCGTTCATTTTTTAAAGCTTACCTTGGCAGACGTGGTCTCTAGGTTATTAGTTATTTCGGGAGACTCCCAGCTGACATTTCACAGAATTTTAAAGCTTCTGGCAGGCAACCCGCTTCCAATATCTTGGGATGTTAGTAGTAGCTGACCTTAAGAGGCAAAAAAGAAAGTCTTTGATTTTGCTTGTACTTCTCAGACTTAGAAAGTAGCTATATATAGTGTAACCAATATGCAGTAAGTAAGGCCAAAGATTAAGGCTCTCTGCCATTATACTGTTTGTGTTTTTATTCTTCTTTTAAGAATACTGTGAGGCCTGAACATCACAAGCGCAAGGTGAGGAACAGCTCCACTCTTGCAAACTGTAGCATACTGCTGATTTCAAGTCATCGTAACAGCATCCCTGCATGTACATAAAGATAAAAGTTGTTTCACATTGCAACTTTTATTTCTGTTTAAAATAAGTCGCCCACTGAAATGAATGTCACACATAGGTAAATTAAAGATGAAGTCCATTATCACCCTAATTTCTAGAGGAAACTCTTTGTTCCAAATGCTGTATAAGATCCACCAAAAAATGTATATAATTCATGTTCATGTTATTTCTTGAAGTGTTGTGGGCAAATTAGCTTTTCCCATTACCCTCTCCGTTTCCCATTAGCTCTCCCTGCTTTATGATACATTATAGCTCATATGATTGATTTGGTGCCATCAACAACAGCATGAGCTCTTGGGTGCATGCACACATTTCCTCACACGATTGTCTGATTGCTCTCTAAGTGTTCATTTTCTTTGAAGTATATAACAAGTGTTGAGTTTCAGCCTTGAGGAATGGATCATTGTATCCTTTACCATTGTAGCCTTTGTAGATAAGCACGACACACACAATATTTACACACGGCTATACAGTATCCGGCACAAAAAATATAGCTGACTTATCCAGAGCCAACTGTGTTTTTTCTCTACCCTGCTCCTTTTTAGGCGGTGTAAAAGACTTGTGAAAGGAGAACTACAATGGGTTGCAGGGAAAATATATGTGTATATGTATGTTTATGTGCATGTCCATGTGTGCATGTCTGTGTGTGTGGGTGGGGTCCATATTGAATGTTTCCAGATTGACTGGTAGAATCAATAGGTCTTCATCATCACAAACACTCACATGCATGCAATGGTGCAGCCATAACTACAATAATGAAGTGCTGGGAAAAGTTTTCTGATGCATGTCAACCAAAATATCCATAGCAGACAATATCCATATGTTTATTCACCTTTGAGATGGGTTTCATATCTCTGTTTAATCAACTGAGATGCTAAGAATAACATAGTTCTAGATAGTTATACTGAATCAACCACCAGATATAAACTGTTTGAAGTCTGTGTGTGTGTTTGTGTGTTTATGTGTGTGCATATGCATGCATATGTGAGTGTGTGTATGTCAGTAAGCGTCAGTACTTGTCTATGTGTGTGTGTGTGCATAGCTAATGCTCTCCAGTAAACAAACTTAGAACCCATTGTCAATTACCATGTTTAAGGAAAGGACGGATCAACCTTGAGCAACCAGCAGAACTACAGTAAATCCACCCAGGTGTTCATTTCCAATGATGCAGGCAGGCCCCTACTGTGTATCAGGACATGATGCATCATTAGGAGACCTTTCCCTGTTCATGAATTACTTAAATACACAAAGATCTGTTTCTTCAATCAGATACCTCCAGGCACAGACCAGTGTAGTAGCTGCACGATGGCGCCTAGAATTAACTGGGTTTCATCACAGAAGAGGCAGTACACACTGTGAGGGTAAATGAGGAGTTGTCAGTGGTGTAGCTTTATAAATAGCCTTTTTGTAAAAGAGGACCTTAATGAGATTGATGCCAGAAATGGCAACCCAGCGTGCTAGAAATAGTGTTGATGTGATGCATCGCCCCAACCTAGGAAATTACATTACCTTTCCAGGTGGGGGACCTCTAAGGTTTTCCACTGAACAATGATGAGTTGCCACTAGCAATGGCTTTTTTACCGGCCACTGCTGTACAGCAGAAATGGAGTTGACTGGAGACAAAGGAAATGAGTGAGAAAATCATTGTTGCCTAAAGACATTTAGTTGATGATTTGAAAGTGTCTGAAAGCTAATGATTCAAGTAGGTTATTACAGGAATCGATTGATTTCGCTGTTTTTCTCTCTCTCATCCTTAATTCATTCTCTCCCTTGATTCTTTCTCTCATCCTACATTCATCTTTTCTTTTCTCTGTTTTTTCTCCCTTTCGCTCTTTGCTCTCTCCTCTCTCGCTCTTTCAGCTGCAGAGACTGAAGCGCTCCTTGTCCTTCAAGACCAAGAGCATCCGCAGCAAGAGTGCTGATAACTTCTTCCGAACCAGCAGCGACAACAAGACCGAACTGCTCTCTGATGTGAGCAGCAGCACAGGTCATCTCAGCAGCATTGGGATGGCCCCCCCACATTCCATTAACCTCCACATCCCTCCGGTCCCCCCAGCCATCCCCTGTGCCCCTCCTCCCTCATCACGCTCCCCATCACGCAACCCGCTCCACATAGACTCGGCGGGACACTGCTTCATGGAGCACATCTTCAAGAAGCCCACCTTCTGCGACGTCTGCAACCACATGATTGTAGGTGGGTGATGATGCCTCTGTCCACCACGCTCTGAGCAAAGCACAATGTCAATGTAATTAGAATGAAAAACAGAATCACTTCAATCACAGGGTGTAATAAATGTACAGTAATTTATTGCTTACAGAGTTTCACAGCACATACTGGCACATATGATAGAAGGACAGCAGGACCGTATGACTCTCACCAATGCTTTATATATGGTGTCCTGTCATTATTATGCCAAGTACCATGTCTATGGCTAATGATAATGATTTACACTGATCTGAGAAAGATACCCAAACTATGTAGACACAGACAAATTCCCAGTAGCAACATCGTGCCCCTGATGTGCAAATTGAGCCCGGTCCCTCCATCCATCTGTTAGGGTCTGATTATGTGATTGTTAGCCAGTGTAGGCACAACAGCCAGCGCCACCCAGCTACCTGTCCCCCCCTCACCAGATGTTCCTGTTTCCTTGGCTGCTGCCCTCCTTGTTAGCCATGAGCACAGATGGACCACTGAGACTTTATACACCAGGCCCATTCTTCACGATAGTGACCAGGGTTTCCCATAACATCTGGAAGTCCAACAAGTCCCTGACATTGCATCTGGTAGCAGATAAAAGAAATCAAATGGAAAGTATTGTAAATGTATGCACATTTATAAAATCGTGCATGCAAACACGTGTATGTATGTATGCACTACAGTTAGACTGACATATTGGAAAAAATACTGAATATTGACACAAAATATTGGCTATCGACAGCTTCAATGCAAAAATATCAGTATCAATATTGGCCTTCAAAATCCCATAGCAGTCAAACCCTAATATGCACCCCTGTAAGGCTGATGCGACATGCTTTTACGAACAGGAGTATGCTTCTTAAGTACAACTATAGTTCATTCTACCATAAAACATATTTATATGTTGTTATATGTGGCCTTTGGCCACTGAGGCAAGTCAAATGGCTGGAGTTCTGAATGGCCCTCTGGTGGTCTCTTTGCAATAGAAATGTAATGTAAAACCTGCCTGGCCTTTGATTGGTGCTGCTCCCTCTGGCCACTCATGAAAAAATCTGTTGTGCTCCTCCTCGTTTGTTCAGCTTTAATGAGAACACATTGTGGTCAGCACTGGCCCCTCCTAAAACAGAGAGAGAGAGAGAGAGCCAGAGAGAGAGGTTGGTGGTGGTGGGCGGTTGTGTGTGTGTGTGTGTGTGTGTGTGTGTGTGTGTGTGTGTGTGTGTAATGAGCAGAGGAGTGGATTCTATGATACTGTCAAAGTCTGATTCAGTGTCCCAGAGTCAGAGAGCAGCAGAGAGAGAGAGAAAGGGACAGAGAGGTGGCGGCGGGGGGCGGAGCAGGGGATTGAAACTGCCAGTGGAAGCATATCCTGCAATACTAATGGCCATTCATTAGAAAATGCTACAGGTTTCGTGACATTATGGAGCATAGTTCGATATATGTTACATGACACAACAACATACACTCTACACAAGATGCTGTTCATGGCAAAGTGTGTTACTAAACATAATGTCTTTGAAATACACTGCTTGAAACCGAGGAAAAATATCTTGTAGATAAGTGGAATTTAACACAATGTACCAATTTTACTTCTAGGATGAGTTAATCAGTTTCATTGTTAAAATGTGTTGTGAGAACCATAAATACTGTAAGTATTTCTATACAGAGGCGCAGCAAATCACTGCTTAATAGATGAACAGGAAAATGCTGATATTATGAAGAGCAGACTAGAAATATTAAACACCCACCTAGTTCCGAGAGGATGATGTTTTATTACATAAAAGTCTGCACAAAATGAATGTGTCATCCATAATGAAAACAGCTGAATTGGATTATAGTGATTTCTGACTGAGCTAACTTAATTTGTAAAAATTCAGTAGAGCACTGAACTTATTAGCATTTATCTGTAGGCGTGCATTTGCTCTTATGACAAAACTGTGTCTGATATCTGGATAATACTAGATGAATTCACACGATGTATTCAATTGATTTGACAGATTGCAAGCAGAGTTATTGTCAAATCCAAAAAGCATCAACAAGGTGAAACGTTTTACTATCTAAGTCACTGCCTGTTGTAATCCAGCATGAGATATTATAACTGTATGTCGTGTTTGGATTACAACATGAGCTATATTTTATGAGAAAACTACACTGGTCTTAGTTGCAAGTGTGTGTTGGCCCCATAATTCAGATCAGATGATTCATAATTCAGATTGCATACATGAAATTTTTCAGTGCAATTATCTATTAAGCCCACACATAAACAAATTGTTTAACAGCATCAAATTGCTCATTCAAGGTAGAACAACTACAGAAGTGGAATTAGTATCATGTCGCTACGTCTGTGTATCTTTTCATTAAATTGTGTTTTAATGTGTATGTCAACCCGCTCTGACAGATTTCTAAATTTATAAGGCTGCTCTTCTGCTCCTGTTGTTTGAACGTGAAAAGTCTCTAAATCAATGACCTAATCAAACAGCACATTGTCTTCCTGGATTAATTAGACTGCACTGTCACTCATCAGAATAATAAAAAATCTCCAAAATAAAAATAAAGAATAACGTTGGTTAAAAGTCACCACTGAAACATGTTGATACCTTTCCCTACCTTTCTTGTTGGTAGTGTGGAAAAAGATGGGTTGCAATCAAACCAGTAAAACCGTAAAAGCAAATGCCCTTCTTACTGAACGTGTCGTGCAAGGCGCTGTGGATTAGTTTCACCAGTACATAAAAATTCTCTGACTGAATAATGGGTAATGCCGAGTTATTGATTGCAGGCCCTTGCTGCAAATGGCTTATTAAATAAAGTCTGACTTTATGCTGGAGAATGAATGGGAGAGTTATCTGTGGTTGATAGAGGGTAAAATGTAATTTACAGTGCGGAGGTGAAAAGACCTCATAATTCCTAGGGCGGCTTTTACGTTGCTGCTTAGCGTAAGAAATTTCATACGAAGAGCTCAAGGATATGTGCTGTATCTTTCCTACAGTACATAGCAAAGACAGAATATGCAGCAATATAAGATACTATTACAGGATATCACTGTCATCAACCTTTGGGGACAGTAACATACTTTCAAGGCCATTTAAATGCTTTAAATCAAGGCAGCCAAATGTATGGGATTGTTGAGAGAGGTTGATATTCAACCTGAATGAGAGAACTAATCCCTGAGATAAACATGGTAGTTTGTATTGACCCCAGAGGGATTTTAATCGTGGGGTCGCAGGTCAAGGTTCACAATCCTGCTGGCAGATTTGTGGTGGAATCACACAATGAAACCTTTTCCATACCTCCCTTCTACATGCACACACACACACACACACACACAATCACATACATGCATGCACAAGTGGCACTCTTTCTTTCTTCTTTCCTTCTTTCATTCCTTCCTTCCAGGCAGGCAGCCTGTAATCAACAGTGCTTACAATTTCATAATAGAAATAGTCTGTTTTCTTTCAATATTAACCTTAATAGATGATAATTTAGAATTATTTTCACTCCTTTTTTTAATGTCTGCATTTAGATCTCTCTTTCTTTCTCACTCTCTCTGACACACACAGGATATGATTGTCACTCAGGACAATGTTGTGTCCTGTAAAAGCATTTCCATTTATACCAGATGTACCCATTTTAATATTGTAATTGGCAGCTGAATTGTGTTGATGTTGTTTCACAAACTGTTGAACCATTAAGAGTGTACTCTAATCTACATGGATGTCAGTGGGGAAAAAGTCAGTTTTTCATGAAAAGTTACATTTTTGGTGATGCAAGTTTTATGTAGGGCTCTTGGGGTACACCATGTGATCATATTAGAGGTTACATCACTGTTACATCTGTTCAGGATATGACATATTCTAGTCAGAGCCTTGACTACAAACAACAGACATCTATTTTTCAGATACACCCTGTGATTAAGAAAAGCTAATTAAAATCTTCATTTGTCAATAAGATGATATTCGGTAGATCAGATTCCAAATGTAATTGGTCCTCTAGTCTCCCAGATGTTTGTGCAGCGATTACTAGTGCACTAGCAGATGCAGGGTGAACCCATTTCCATATAGCCAGATGTCTCTGCAGAGCTGTATTAGGCCTCAGTGCTCTGAGTGGGTTGGAAGTTCATGAGCAGGTTGATGGATCCATTTGGGGCTATTTTTGATACCAAGAATGGTTAATGTGACATCTGTACCCTCTACAGTTTATATCCAGGGACCCCTGTTTCAGATGGGCAGATATCTATCAATCTATCACATTACAGTCATTTAGCAGATGCTTTTATCCAAAACGACTTACAAAGGTGATAGTTGACGCCGTGTGGGGATCGAACCCATGACCCGGAGACTGAGAGTCTCGTGCTCTATGCTCTACCGACTGAGCTGTCCAGGCCAGACTATCTAGCTGTCTAACTATCTGTCTGTGATAAAAATTATTTCTTCTTGTTTTTTTTTAGTAGTGAAAGATAAAATGCCAGTGGAGAAAACTAATTGCAGTTAGGTGCAAATAAACCAAAGAGGGTTGCTTAGGTCAGTGTTTTGAAGTGGAGACGGGGAACGAAGAAGAAGAGGAGGGAAAGTCTTGGTCAAGATGAAGATTATTTGCATGGGAAATTAGGAGGCGTGAAGTAAGAACGGTGGCTTAATGGATCAATGTGTAGGTGTTGGAGGCGTATGAGGAGTTGTGCATCGTTTGTATGGGGGAGATAAAGAGGGAGAGGATTGCTGGACAAAGGAGAGAGAAACTGAGAAAATATGCAAGAGAGAAAAAACAATTTGTGTGAAAAAAAATGAGAGGGGAGATGAAGAAGGTATGGCAGTTGTCCAGTCTATTACTGTGTAATAGACGCGCACACACACACACACACACACACACACACACACACACACTCACTATGCATGGCCTATACTGACAATTAACAACATATTTACAGTATTCATGAAAAGATATAAAATATAGAAATTGAAAATTGAATTTGAGGACTGCATGCATCCTGCACAACACTGTGTGTGTGTGTGTGTGTGTGTGTGCACTTTGAAGATGAAATACCTCCTCCTCCACATGCCTGTCTGCAGCTTTCATTTCTATTTACAGACTAGTCTCACACACACACATACAAACCTACACACACACACACACACACGTACGCAAGCTGTTTCAGAGTGTGTCTACTGATTGTAGTTGGATTTCCAGTGCTAGTAGTGTGTGTCGATGTCTCTCTCCCTCTCTCTCTCTCTATCTTGCTTTCTGTGTTTGCATGTGAGAGTGTATGTGCTTGTGCTGTGCGAGTCGTGACTGAGAAGGCTTCTGCCACTGTGTCATGAAGTGTGTGTGTGTGTGTGTGTGTGTTTGTGTGTGTGTGACAGAGAGAGTGTGTACGTGTGTGTGTGTGTGTGTGTGTGTGTGTGTCCTGACTTCAATCTTGGCAAACACACTGGAGAGAGACTTGACGAGGACAAGAATTAATGAGAGAGGGAGAGAAAGAGGAAAGAGGACACACACACACTTGCACACTTGCACACACACACACACACACACACACACACAGTGACTAGTCTCCTTAGTATTCTTGGCTGACAGTCCATTGATCTCCAGTGCCATGCTGTGACGTCACACAGTAATCTAATCATTTACAGTAGACTCTGGACCAGTCAATGAGAAGTCACCATGGACGTCTACGCTACTCTCAGACCTCCTTCCATCTACATGTATGAAGTAGACGTGTACTTCTGGTTTTCTTCTCCTAGTTTTCCTCCTCACTCGGTTTGAGATCGCACTGCAATAGAGCAGATTTTCAAAACGCTTCTGCGAGGAGGCGAAACCGACCGAGTTTCGTTCCAAAAATCTCCACCTCTTGAAAAAACGACGGCGCCTCCTCTGATAAAGTGATTGCTGACATCAAAGTTAACCTCATTTCAGAATACACTTCGGTCATGAGCAACGTTGAGGATGGAGACATCTAGATTTTTATTCTGTTGAGTTGAATTTGAAGTATTTCTTCCACTAAAATTGAAATATAGCATTTTGGAATGTAGATCTTCATCGGGTGGCTGACCCTCAGATACTCTTATCAAGTGTTGGACTTTAGTTTTTCGGTCTACCCACTTTCCCTCAACCTGTCTACTTCAGTTAGTGATTTCCTACATTTCCCAAAATGCCTTGTAGCTGCTGGAAATATCTCAACATGATCTCACACTGTCTACGTTTGGCCTAAAAAAATCCTGCATTTTGCACCATATATATGACAGATTAGATTTAGTTGGTCTTCATATCGGCCCCTGGCTTGATTTGGAATGAATCAGTCCACTGTTTCCCACCAAATCAAAATACAGGCAAACATATTGGGACCTGTCCCCTGTTTAACAAACCTTTATCTATCTGGTGCTGTTAGCTGTTAGTAAGGACAGTCTCTCTTCTGAGCACACTGCTACAGTATGACAACAGAGATAGGAAATGAAGTCCAGGAAAGAGAGAGAGAGAGAGAGGAAGAGAGAGAGAGTACTACCTAGTATTGTCCCTTTTCCATCCCTTTCCATTATCATTAATGCTCTGCAGTCATTCACAGGCTCATCACTCTCCCATAGCTTCTCCGATACAGAAGAATTCACACACACACACCTGAATGTATCCAAGCTAAGGGTGGGAGGGTTCACAAACTACGTTTTGGTGGAAAGGAAAAATCCACCCTAAAATACTTTCACCTTCTGGGTCCATTTTGTTGTTTGGTGGAGCATTTTTCCTTTGGGTAAGTGGCCAAACGTAGATGATGTGACGTCATGTTGAGATATTTCCAGCGGCTACAATGGAGTTTGATATCAGAAAATGTTTCATTGATCTAAAACATCAACGGTAAAGGGCAAGACTCTTTTTCTCAACTGGCAAAAACGTGTTCTTTTGCTCTTACTATGCTTTTGCTATTGCTACTGTTCTCTACACGTATAACCCATGGCGCATTCTCTGGGGGTTGCTGAAAGGCATCCTGGGACATGTAGGAAATCACGAACTGAAGTCGAAGTAGACGAGGCAGGTGGCGGGAAAGCGGGTACATCGAATCAGTAAATTACAAAACTTCATCACAAAATAACTCCTGCAATGCGTTGAGCATCACAGACTGATGATATCTAACAATGTAAGAGTATCACCCACACACACCTACATACACAGTAAAACACACACGCAGGCAGACGCAGAGGTCCAGACGTTGAGCCCTTGTGGGGTCCAGGAGCCGTGCTGGTAGGGAGACAGAGGGACAGCTGGGCCAATCAGCCGGCCTGCCAGAGAGAGAGAGAGAGAGAGAGAGAGAGAGAGAGAGAGAGAGAGAGAGAGAGAGAGCGGACTGTTTGTGGAATGACGTGCAAAAAGACTTGGAGTCAGTTTAGCATTTTAACTGATTTTCTATCATCTCTTCTACGCAGTTGC